>PVJA010001617.1:0-122340 GCA_004027025.1 Myocastor coypus | reverse complement strand
GTATTTTATTTAGCTTGAGACAAGGTTTTCTTCAGTTATCCAGGAAGGGCTGAAATTTCTGATTCTTCTGCCTTCGATTCTCTTCATGTGGAGACTACAGGTGCACACAGCCTGTGGTAACTTCAAAGACTGAAAAAAAGAATGCATTTCAGCTACATAGGTTGCCATCTATGATCTCCTCAGCCAGAGATTATAGAAGTCTTAATTATACACGAGGGAAGTAGGGCAAGCAAAATGTACCAGTATGTGCTTGGAAAGAAGAGAAAACAACAGAAGAACTGGTGGCGGAACTAAGGATGAGATCACTTACGATCAGACACCACAGGAGCCAGTGAACAAAGTAGTCCCTGCAATCTGACAAAAACAATCAAGGCCAAGGGTTCAGTTTTGTGGTTGAGCGCTATGTGAAGCTCAGCATTTAACTCCTGTACCATGAACCAAACCAAACCGCGACATCACAAGTGGATCCTTCTTATTGGTTGTACATTTACAGAGAAATTTATTTTTCCCTTTAAATGCTTGTATTTGTGTATCAGTGTCACTCATGCAAGCACCCGACACTGTGTATGTGAACATGAGCTGTTCTGATAAGTACTGCTAAGGCTGAAACTTAAATGTCCATCCTTAGTTAAATTATAGGAAAGTATGTAGTGTCTAATAGATTATTGTAGAATCAACTTGCAATGAGAAGCAAGACAAATGATTATTTTAGAAATGAAATGCAAGCAGTACTAAAAACTAATATGAAGGTTAATAAAGTTTTAGGATATTTGCAAGACTTTTCAATGTCCTTTTCTTTTTTAATAGACTAGAACAGTTCATCTACAAAAAGGAGTCAAAATGCTGACCTGAAGACAGAGTCTGTATCCTCGATGAGCAGGCAATCTGTTAGTCAATCAATCAGCTTCTCAATGCAGCCATTCATTATTTTGTGCTAGTTAATGGAGTTTGACATTTATCATTATCACCACATCTTGCTCACTGAATATTAAAACCGGAAGTGGGTTCGCCCATCCTAGATGATGGCACTGTATTATAAATGAATACACATGCTGAAAGGAGAACATGATTTATCCATTGCTAGACACCCAGAAGGCATTAAGGGTATAATTAAGCTGACAAAAGATGCAGACTTACAGAAAAGTTTCAAAGTTCCTCAGTGTTCTCTTCCATGCATCATTACTGTATGTTAGAATTAATAACCTCTGCATTCATAGCATGGCTTCAAAGCTAAACCATTAGTGTGGCTACTGTACAATTAACTGGGCTGCAAATTAATGAATTTCACTAGGTTTTCTTTTTTATGCATTTAGTATAGGGTCTACAGTGTCTCTACACAGATCAGACTCATAGTGATCCTCCTGTTTTCAGCCTCCTCAGTGCTGGGATTACAGGCAAGTACCACCATGCCCGGTCTCAATCGCCCTCTCAGCATGCCCTGGGGTCAGGAGTAGCTCAACAAGCAAGGGTTCCCTAGGTTTTCTACAAATGCTTTACTTTCTCTTTCTTTCTTTCTTTCTTTCTTTCTTTCTTTCTTTCTTTCTTTCTTTCTTTCTTTCTTTCTTTCTTCTTTCTTTTCCCCTCTAAAATTCCGGGCAGGATTCTACATTCTATTTAGTCAGCAGATTTTCCTAGCATTATTTATTTACCTTAGATTTCCCATGACGCTTGCTGGTTTCTTAGTTTTCCATTGACTTGGAAAAAAAAAAAAAAAAAAAAAAAAAAAAAAAAAAAAAAAAAAAAAAAAAAAAAAAAAAAAAAAAAAAAACCTTCCCTAACTTGTTACTTTTGAAAGCTATTAATTAATTATTTTGTAGAATAATCTACTCTTTTATTTGCCTCATGTAAGTATATTAAAGTTGCCCACTTGTGGGCTGGGGAGATAGCTCAGGGCACAAGTTCCTGTCTGGCAAGTGCAAGGTCCTGAGTTTGATCCCCAATTCTACAAAAGTAAATAAATAGAAATATAGATAGATAGATAGATAGATAGATAGATAGATAGATAGATAGATAGACAGACAGACAGACAGACAGACAGACAGACAGACAGATAGATAGATAGATAGTAGAGTTTCACATTTCTGGCAACAACTGAACAGTTCCCGGGGTGCAATGTCAGCTCATACGTGGCCTTGAAACGTCTTTTTTCTTAGGACGTTGAGCCCCATCTACTCAGGATTGTGTTCCACGATCTCTACTTGGAAGCTATGGTTTTCTTTTGTTTGCATTGAGAACATATTATACAGATTTCATGAGCATGAAAGTGTCCCACTCCTTCTCACACCAGCTTCAGGATACATTTTGAGACCTCATGTACTTCAGTGATATTACATAGTGCTTTCTACTTCCTTTATTTCCTCAACATGTATTGACTAAAATTCCTTGAAAAGAAGATCTGACTCTATCTGCCACATAATTTTTGCAAATATACATTTATGAAACCTAATTTTTGTTGAAAATTTCCAGTTATAATCACTGGAAATAACTTAACTTCCTTTTCAGTTTTTTTTTTTCCCCCAAAAATGATACTTTCATTTCTCGAACGTTTTTTACATTTATAGAACCATGATTTGCTGGGTCTTCTTAGATTCTTTCTTCCCTAGTCACTAGACCAGTAACTTTGTCAATGAATTACAACAATTTTTAATGATGGTGGCTATTTAGAAACTAAGCCCTGAATGCTAGGAATACAAATTGCTCTTAATTGTCATTGATTTTAAACTCAGAGAACAGAACAGGCAGATAAATACAGGGATATTAGCTAATGTAGAGACATACATGGATATATCTCTATCCATATCCATAACTTTACTTAAAGGGATACTTATGATTTAAGATGTGTGGATTTTTATTTGTAACTTATTTTACTCTAGTAAAGAAGTTGTTCCTTAGAATCCATTTTAGATTTATTTATTTGATCATCGCTGGCATAGAGATAAAGTAGTTTTGAATTTACTAAGCCATAGCCTAATGAAAAACTAATTAGAGACTATATACCTATGCAGATAATGTCTTTCCTTCTTATCTTGCAATATTTAGCCAGAGTACTACTTTATGGAATCATACAATTGTTTAGTTCCTTTACTTTGAGATGCAAACTTGTATGTCTCAGCACACAGGTGGGGTCGGTTGCCTGCCTCCTAAAGCAAAACGCAGAATCTACCACGCAAAAGAAAACTACACTGCTCCTCTGAGAAGTCCTCTCCTGACTCTCATACACTACGTGGCTTTTGGCATCTGGTTCTATTCTGTTCACAAGAAAAGTTAATAGGTTTTTGTTGTTGCTGTCTTTTTGAGACAGGGTCTCGCTATGCAGTTCAGGGGCCTTGAGCTCACTTTTGTAGCCCAGGCTAGTCTTGAACTCACACTAATCCTCTTGCCTCAGCCTCCCAAGTGCTGGAATTACAGATGTGCACCAACTTGCCTGGCTGGAAAAGTTAATACTTTTAAGAGTGGAATTAAAATTCCACTCATAAAGACTCTGTGTGGTGGCACGCACCTGTAATCCCAGCTTTTGGGAGGCTGGAAAAACGTGGATCACTATGAGTCTGATTGAGTAGTGAGACCTTGAACACCTTGTAGACCTTCCCTAAAATACAAAAAAAAATCAATTATTTTGTTCCCAGGATCTACAATTAATTACAGTTGATCACTGAGCGGTGCACTGTTCTCCATCTATGGCACCGTGGCTGACTCACAAAATGGACGATGATGAATGCTTCCAGTTAGGATAAACAATAATGAAACCACTATAAATATAAACCTACATTCTTTTAAAGTAAGCACACTTGTCATTTTGATGCAGGTAAATATCTAGCAGTTGGATCCTTTGATCACAGAAACAAAGAATATGAATGATAATTAAACTTGGCTTTGGAATTGTTATAAAAAATATCTCTTCAATCCTAAGTCACTAGGACTGAATCCCACATCTTCTTCTATATGATCCAAAAGCTTTTCACGTTTTCCCACCAACAGCCCCCTTTGGCTGTAACTGTGAGTGTAAAATGTAAAATGTAGCCAGATATTAACTTCCTGCGAAATGAGTCCTGTTTTTCTACAGTCCATTGAAAGGACAACCCAGTCCCCACTTACTAAGGTGGCAAATCTGCCAAAGTTCAGGGAAGTGTGTGCCTGTGAGCCTACCCTTTGCCCTCCTTACTCTCTTTTTCACTTAACTTTGAGTGGTTTTACCGGGGCCATGCTGTCTTGGCTGCTCCATCCCTTGCGTAGTTTTGGAGTCATATACGCTGAGTACCTCAAGTTGCACTTTTCCTGCAATCTTGTTTATTCCATCTTTTTTCCCAGGCTATAAATTTTAATTTGTCACTCTCTTCACAATAAAACGTTTGCTTGGTTTGTGAGTGTTTTGGTTGAATCTTCATAATAATGTAAAGATAATTGCTATCTATTTCCCCTTACTTATATCTCAACATTGTATATGTTTTCATCTATTCATAACAGTTTTTATTTTCCCAGTCTAGGATTTTAGACCATAGGTACCAATAATGGTGCACTTTATCTACACTTATTATCATGTACTTTTAATCTGTTTGGAATATGATGTATGCATAAGTAATTATTTATATTTAATTTTATTTTACAACCTTATCACATACACTAATTAATTGTAGAAGTAACTGTGTGATCCTTTTTCATTAGTATTTTCTAGAGAAACCATCACAGGATACATTGGCCTAAATCATATTTGATCGTGGTGATTTATGCTTTTAATAAAATATTGGCCCCTATGAGACAAAATACAAACTTAAATGAAGTAATTTTGAATTGAAAATCTATAATCAGAAGTCAAGAAGTATTATAGCAAGAATAGTAATCATAATAATATCTGGCAAAAATTTCAGAATTATTTATCACAAAGTAGATAGAGTTAATGGGAAATGTAGATCAGAAAAGTGGATGATTCTGTTTTTTATTCAAAAATACTCTAGGAAAAAAAATTCAAGTTAAACAGATAGACCAAGTATAGCTTTCAGATTAAGTGGATAAAATTATACAATTAATTTTTATCATTGGTAATTATCCTAGCATTTTTTGCTGTTATATGTGGTGGGTGTTAGAGTTATTACATATTAGTAGTATTGCTCAAAATTTCAGAGACCATCCAGGTTCTCTTTGTAGCATTGCATGAGTTCTACAATCCTGGAGTCAGAATGTGTTTTCGATGACGAGATAGGCAAGGCAATTCCATCTTTGATCCCAACAGTGAAACGTTTATGGAGTTTGCACAAACTCTACATGGTGGTTACACTTTCTCCATATGGGAAGATGAAAATTCAATAATATCTCACAAAACAAATAGTAGAAATGTTTAATAAATTATGTGTTGGATGGCTGATTAAAATACATTTCTATGTGAACAAAACATTTATCTACTAAAGCATACAGTCCTGCCCACACTTCAAACAAACCTCTTGTGTCTCTCATGAAACAGAGACAAAAACCTGAACTTGTGTGCACACTGAAGTATGCTTGCAGTCACATTGACACGGGAAACTTGACACAATCATTCACACACAAGTTGCAATAGAGGTGCCTATGTCAATAAGATCTTTGCTAACCATGGCTTTATGGCAAATAAGCGCAAATATAAGCAATCAATGTTATGCTATTTGTAATAATTTCGGTATCATAAATTTGAACAATCAGTCATGTACAAAGGACAAATAGCAGGACCCATTAAAATGGTGTTCCCTAGGGGCTGGGGAGATAGCTCCGAGGCACAAGTGCCTGCTGGGCAAGTGCAAGGTCGTGAGTTCGAACCCTGGTCCCACAAAAAAATAAAATAAAATAAAATGGTGTTCCCCTTGGCATGGAATACAAGAAAACAAAGTGAACTAATAACAAGAATAAGGACGGAAATAAGTTGTGCATGACTTTGCTCTGTTCTCTTCAACTGAGAGATAAGTCATGCATGGGTGACTCCCATGCATGAGTCACCATGATCTTATTTATTTTAGAGCTGAACCAAAACTAAAAGAGGGTGTGGAGACTGGCACTCACAGCCAGAAGATGGCATCCATGTAACTGCTCTAATGCTAACAGGTGGATTCATTCAAGCACTATGTTGGAAAATACCACCCATTAGAACTGATACAGAACTTCAGCAAATAATAGGAATTCAACAATGGTTGTCATATTATTCCTTTCAAAGTAGTTGTTCAGATTATCAGATAAAAGCATGAAATATTGCTCACAAATTAAAAAGAAGAACAAAAAGTAAGCATTAATGGGTCTTTTGAATAGACCAGCAGAATCAGCAGTACAATTATCCAGGCTACCTGGTATACATGCCCGTATCTTCATTTTGCTACCATGCTTCTTTCTTTTCTTCTCTTCATCCCAGTTATTGCATCCCTTTAAACAGTTTCTTTCCCTTTCACAGTATCTATTGTACTTTTTATATATTCTTTCATGCTCTTACACTAAGGAGACAAGATGATGTTTAGTGGGTCTGATTTATTTCACTTATGAGTATGATCCCTAGTTGCATCCATTTACCTATTCAAAGCATCAGGTTTATATTTTTTTTCAGATCTGGGTAACACTCCATTGTATAAAACCACCAAATCTTTTTTTAATCCACTCCTCAGCTGATGGGCACCATAGCTATTTCCAAGACTTATGGAATTGTCTGGAATTTGTTATAGCAATTGTGCTGTAACAAGTTGTGCACAATTTGTGTGGAGGTACGATAAATATGGTACCTCCAACCCTAGTTTATTTGTTTCTGTCTTGTATCATAAGCAACCTCAGGGGACAGGGAGATAGCTCAGCAGCCTAAGCACCTGCCTGGCAAGTGCCAGGACCCAGGTTCAATCTCTAGTACCACATCTCATGCTGGACCATGCCGTGTTGGCTATTGAAACTGGGCATGGTAGCAAGAACCTCTAATCCCAGTGTTGGGGAGGCTGACACAGGAGAATCACTGTGAATTTGAGCTGTGTAGTATGACCCTGTAGCAAATAAATAAATAAATAAATAAACAAACAAACAAACAAATAAATAAATAAATTTGGTAGAAGTGGCACAATTATTTTCATTTTACTAGAAAGTATGTTACAAACATGCGCACACATGCATGAGCACGTGCTCACACACACAGAGGCATTCGCGGACATGCGTGTTACCCAACAGCAAATTATGAAAGTTCTCTTTAGTCAGCTCACTCAGCTTTAATTATCCGTGTGATCATTTTCACTGGAACTCATTGAATAAGTTTTCTGGTTATAATCTAAGTATTTGTGTAACATCACTAAAATGTTATATGTAAAACATCTTTTTTTCACTTTAGTCTCTTCTATAAAGTGAAGAATCATTTAGTAGTCCCATAATATGTTTTTATTAATAATTGCTATTTCTCATTTGTATATTGAGATGAATACTTAGTATAAGTGATTTTAAGTAATCCTATATCTTCAATTTCTTTAGAACCTGAAAATTTCTGTTTTATTTATATAAATACTACTAAATTTAGAAATATTTATGTGTTTAAAACCTTATACATAGCCGGGCATGGTGGCGCACGCCTATAATCCCAGCACTCGGGAGGCAGAGGCAGGAGGATCGATGTGAGTTCGAGACCAGCCTGGGCTACAAAAGTGAGCTCAAGGCCAGCCTGAACTGGATAGTGAGACCCTGTCTCAAAAAGACAAATAAATAAATAAATAAATAAATAAATAAATAAAAATAAAACCTTATACATCAACTTATATACAAAATACACAATATCTTATGTTGTAGTCCTTTGGAATGATCATAATGAAATAAATCTACTTTAGACTGAACATCATTTCTTTGTTTAATTTAAAACCAGATTTAGTTGAATTAGTCAAATTGTGTGGTAAGAACACACACACACACACACACACACACACACACACACACATATATATATATATATATATATATATATATATATATATATATATCTTTTCAGGATTGATTTGGAATTTACCATTACATCTCTAACTAATTGACATATTTGAAAACAAATGAGAATCATATTAGCAAGATGAAGTATTTTAGAACACTGGAAAATAAATAAAATAAAATTCGATATATAGAAAATCACTAGCTCAGGTCGTTTCTTCAGCTTTGGCATCTCTTTTCTAGGCTGCACTGTAGAGGAATCATTAACAATACTGACAAATAATCTAGACATTGTTTTAAACTGGACATGAGCTAAGTTAGCAGCCTTTATTGCTGAGAGCCTATATCTGTTCACAAATAGTCAAGATTTGTTTATGTTTTATCTTCATCTTCTTCATCAGACTCCTCCCAAATATTTACAGTGTTGGAAATCTGCTGTCCAGAAAAGTAATCAGGGAGTTGTTCATGCTAAATAAGCTCGTCAACCACAGGTGAGATCAATTTAAACGATTATTAAAGAGTTTCTCAGTCTTTTTATTTTAAAATGCAGAGAGTACAGAGATGAGAATTATGTTTGTAAACATCCTCAACATAAAATTTGATTTTTATTGTCACTGACAATTTGGAGTTGTTTACCAGAAGTTGCCTTGCACCTCTTTTTTCTTTTTCTTTTAAACCGTGTGTGTGCGCGTGTGCGTGTGTGTGTGTGTGTGTGCGTGTGTGTGTGTGTGTGTGTGTGTGTGTGTGTTCATGGATAATTCCATAAGATATTATCTTCAGTGTTTATACGTAAAAATCATTTGTACTTAACACACCTCTTGACTGAATGCTATGCAATAAAATACTATGTGAATGTTTAAATTCTTTAAATAACTGTTACACTGAATGACACATTTGCCATTAAACCCTCTTGACGTACTCTCATCCCCTTTAAAACTCTTAGCCCATAGTTTCTGAAGCAGATCTGGGCTTGTCCTAAGCATATTCAGTGGCATTCTTTTATCTCAGTTTCCTCAAATCCTTCAAAACAGTTACGCTTTATGATCTTTTTTTTTTTTTTTTTGCTTTGGAGAACAGCCAGAAGTTGCATGGTGGTAGATCAGATAACTGCAGTCAACATCGACAGAGTTTTCCTTTGAGAGAAATTGCTATAAAAATTGGATTAACATGGATAGATTGAAAGAAACAATACATAAATAAATTGTAAAAAACACTTTGTCATAATTCCTTCTCCAGATTTTCAAAACAGTACTGCATGCCTCACACACCCGCTCATCATAATGTGTGCTCTAATATAATAAGGTAGTTTTTTTGCTTCATTTGCTACTGTTGCATTTAAACATGTCCTGATCCCCATTGTATCCCTGCTGTTCACTCATTACTGGTCTCATGTGTATCTTGAGGTCTCCTTGTTTAGATCACAGATAACCTTCTCTTTCTCTCAGTCTTCCTCTGATGCGGACACTTTCACTGATCATATTATTCGATGTGTATTCATGATTTATTTATAACCATCCCTTGTAGATGTACTCCAATTTCCCAAGCAAAGGCACTCAAAGCTGTGTCTCGTGTCAAAGGTCCTGGCTCTGCGCCCTTTTGCTGACCACGTTCTCTCACATCTGCAATTTACCTTCCAGTCATGTTTCTCTACTTTGAAAGATAATTCTTTGTTCAACTTATATTTTTAGGATCTGTCATTGATTTGCTTATTTAATTTCACTATGATACACGGTCTTAGTTTCTTTTTACTCGTTGCTGGGACAAATACCCAACGCTCAGAATGAAGGAAGTAAAGGTTCATTAGCTCACAGTTCATGGAGGTTTTAGTCCATATTTGGCTGGTCCAAGGCTGAGTGGAGCAGGGCGGAGAGCATCCAGTTCATTGTGGCAGAACAGCAACAGAATGGTGGCAATGGTAGCCAACCAAGCAGGGCAGCAGAACAACAGCTCTCGTCTGTCTCTTGGGGTTTATTAGCTCACAGTTACTGGAGGTTTCAGTCCATTTTGACTGGCCCAAGGCTGAGTGGAGCAGGACAGACAGCATTCACTTCATGGTTGCAGAACAGCAACAAAATGATGACAGAGGCAGCCAACCAAACACGACACCAAAGTAACAGCTCTGGTTTGTCTGTCTGTCTCTCTTTATATTATACTTAGGCTCTCCACCTCAGCCTCTGCCTTAGGCTATGCCCATAATCCCAGAAGTACTTAGACCCATAATCCCATAATCCCATAGTTTGCTGCTTTGAAATGTCTCTTGAAAGATTAATCAGTCTGCCATGCTTAATCTCAGTCTTAGGTAAAGTCTCTGGGCATAAGCAAAATTCTGACAGACTTTCAGCCAATACATAGCACAAATCATCTGGAGTCCAATGACCAATGCTGTCCTTTTTTCTAGCAGAAACCTCCTTAGCTTGGTCTTTACAGGCAGGCCTTCTGTGAGTCTTCTGGTCTAAGCTCTGACCGGAATCGCCTAAGCTGAACAGCCGAAGCCATTCTTGTGCTTTGTTTTTAGCCGACATCTCTGAACTTTTCCTATCTCTTTCTGTAAATCATTTCCAAAAGCTAATAATCCACATGGTCAGGTTAATCACAGAAATGACCCCACTCCTGGTACCATATTTTGTATTGGTCAGGGTTTTACTTTGAGGAACATAATAGATATAACATAAGGTATGGATATTAACACAAAATATACAATCTATAAGGAATTATAAGATTGGCTTACAATAGCCAGCCACAAAGTCAGATGAGGAAGCACACACAGGGCGTCTGTATGCTCCAGACTGAAGAATTCAATCCCAAAGTCTGGACTTCACTGCAGCACTGCATGTAAGTCTCTGTCAGCTGATGAGTCTGTGATGGAAGACTGAAATGTCTGTAATGGATGCTGAAGAGTCTGCGACGGATGGCGAAAGATCCAAGCTGGAGGCCGAAGAGTCTGCGCTGCAAGCCAGATGATGAAGTCAAGTCTGAATGCGAAGCCTGAAGCTTTTCTGATGAAGTGAAGTGTTGACTCCTTCTTCACCCCTTTAACAATTCTTCTTGTGCTCAGTCATTCTGATGTGGGCCCATTGCGCCCTAGGGTGGAACCAATCATACCCTAGGATGGGCCCTTGATCCCACTCTAGGGAGAAAGCCAATCATATCCTAGGCAAGTCCTGGTCACGCTCCAGGGAGGAACCAATTGTACCCCAGAGTGGGCCTCCCACCAACAGGGAATCAGGCTGCTGAGTCATTCAGCCAAGTTGACACATTGCATCAACCAGTACTTATGCCAATATGTATTTTTTTTTTCTTATGTGTTGGTCTTGTTTAGTGTTGATGTTCCCTCCTATAGGGGAACTTGGCTTGAAGCGATGGTGGGAAAACATTCAAATGTTATTCATCTAATAATTCTTTTTGCCTGCCCTTCATAGTTTCTATTCCATGTAGATCATTACATTATGTGTTCATTTTGTCCTTTTACTCTCCCATAAATTATGTATATTTTCTTTGATTAGACTTTTAGCTCATCAATATATTCTTCAGTTTGAGCCTACTGTCTCCTAAAACTTTATGTGACTCAGATTTAGGTCGTGATACTTCTAACGTTATCATGTATATTGGACTGATTTGTTACCTTTTCTAATTTTCTGATGAAATGGTCCTCCCTATTTTCTTGGACACATGAATCACGGTTATCCTAAAAGCATCATAGGCTGAAGAGCATCCTTAAAATATCATTAGGCATGCTTTTTGTAAAATTCAAATTATTAGTGGACTTGGAGCAAGTTTGTATAATTTTCATTAAAATCTTGATATGGGATAGGAAAAGTAATAGATATTCTGAAAAATGTTGCTACTTTTAGAGACTTATTTAGTTTCCGATGTGGATAATAGCATAAAGTCAATTCAACTTTTCCAATTAGGTCTAAGTTGGATCTGAACGAAGCTCAACGTTCCAGGGCTGCTAAAGCAAAGTCCCACAAACTCAACATTAGAAACCACAAAGAACGTACTCTCTTACATTTCTGGATGTGGAAAAGCTGGAATCAAATTACTAAACAAGTGAATTCTCTCTACTGTTTAAGGAAGGAGTTTCTGGTCATGTTTGTCTTCATACTCGTATGGTGTACTTTCCATACAAGGGGCTGTTTCTGTATTGCTTTATATCATACCCGTCATATCATGCTCAATCCCAACCCAATGGCCTCATTTCAACTTATTTTATCTGTAAAACCTTTCTTCCACAACAAGATAACATTTTAGACATTTAGTGGGTCTAGCACTTTAACATGTAAGTTCCAGGGAACATACTTCGTATTTCTGGGCTTTATTCTTTTGAAAACCTGTTCTAATGATTATTCATATGCTGTCTGGAATAAAGCATAAGCACTAATTGTTTTCTTTGCCACCTGCAGGACTGCAGGATCAGTTTTTCTCTCCTCCGACACTGGCTGTGATTACGGAGTCTAGCACTGGTTATTTCACAGGGCTCTCCTTCCTGCTCTTTCCAGTTGGCACAAGGTGATCAAGGCTCAACATCTTTACCAAAGGGAAAAGACACTGAATGAGTCGGCAGATCTTCTACAATGATCTCTTGAGATGGTGTTCTTTCGTATCTAATTTAATTGATGCTGAAGCCAGTGGGTTAAAACCTGTTTTCACAGGTGTAACTTCTCCCTGTCCCGGAAGAAAGATGCCTTCTGGCATCCTAAGTTCAATTGAAAAATCACCCACCTCTTGGGAAAGGAACTGAAAGGATGGAAGTCATAAATAATACTTCCTCATCAATAACTTTCCTTTAGATTTTCAGATTCTAGGATCGCTAATGACCTACAGAAATGAGCAAGGCATAGCTTCAGCAAAAGGTCACACAAACATTTGTAGCTACCTAGCTATCCACCCATTTGGTACATTGCTATGTAAGCCTTGTGCCTGCACCTCTGGATGATCTGTAAGCAGGATGATCTGTTATAAGGATGAAAATCTACATCTTCACTTTGGCCAACCTGTTCTCATGCAGTTTTGCCCTGTCCTTTTACCCAGTCCTGACACTATCATCATCACCTGTATAGTAATCACCTTCCTGTCCTCAGTGTAGATAGCCATCCATCGCTAAGAAGAGTAAGTTGGAGATCACAGAGACAGAAAGGAGAGAACTTCTTAGAGTCAGGCTTCATTGAGAACATATGTGAAAATGGCCTTACCTCAAGAGAAGCAGTAATGCTAAGAAAGCCTACAGAAGAACCTAATTGAAGAAGCACTGACACCGTTATCCTTTTCTTTTTTCCCTGTCCCTAGAGCTGCTCACTGGCACAACTCTTCAAGGAAGTGGAGACGTAGGAAGCTCCGGATGGAATCCAGCTGGCTCCACCCGCATGAAAACAATAGCTAGCCGGGCGTGGTGGCTCACACCTGTAATCCCAGCACTTGGGAGGCTGAGGCAGGAGGATCAGTGCGAGTTCGAGACCAGCCTGGGCTACAAAAGTGAGCTCAAGGCCAGCCTGAACTGCATAATGAGACCCTGTCTCAAAAAGACAAAAAAAAAAAAAAAAAAAAGAAAACAATAGCTAGCAATGTTGCTCCACGCTCTCCTCAGAAGAAAGCGTGAACAGTGGGAAGAGGTCTCTGTGGAAACCCGAAGAACTCACATGCTCACTTTCAAGATATCATGATTGCGTCGTGCCCCCACTATTCACGAATATTAGAGGGGTTTCAAATAGGAAGCTTTTGATGCCTGAGCATAAACAGAGCCATTTTAGCTCTGGGGTTGCTTGGATTTTATGCAGTATGCAGAGAAGACCCTCCAAGGAAAGTATAAACAGTTACAAACACAAAACCCTATAGACAAGCACGTATTTATTAAAAGTAGAGCAAAATAATGGCCAAGATACACAAGCGTCATGACGTCTAAGAGAAATAATAAAACTAGCCCTTTTTCCTGACACGTGACTATAGTATTTTCCTACATACTGTCTAACATCTAGCTCTTCTTTCCAATGAATTTTATATAATCTATGCTTTTTCTGTTTGAGACAGAGTCATGCCATATTATTCACGATGGTCTTGAACTCTCTGTGTTACCTAGTCTAGGCTTAAACTTTCTGCAATCCTCCTGCCTCAGCCTCTTAGTCCTGGGGTTACAAGCCTGGACGATCATACCTGGCTTCATAGTCTCCATTCCTATAAATAAAATAATTAATATTTTCCTCCAGCATGATAAGAACATTCCACCAGCTTTTTTTTTCAATAAAATGACTAAGAATGCTTTTATTTATTTGTTTATTTTCATTTGTGCTTGTGGTACAGGATCTCACTACACAGATCGGATCCACAGAGATCTTCCTGTTACTAGACTTCCCAGTACTGGGATTACAGCCCTGCACCATGACTCTGGGACTCTGTCCTGACTCTGTGCCCCGGGGGCAGGGCCAACATGGTATATGATGCCAGGGATCAGACCCTGGTTCCTGTGCTTGCCAAAGAAGATGCTTTGTCCACAGAGCTATGTCTCTACCTCAAGAATACCTTTAAAATTTACAGTTCATTTTTGCCAATACTGGAACAGTAGTTACATTTTAGAAAATCTGTTAGATTTTATCAAGTACATTATCAATACAAAAATTGTATTGATTAAATGCATCACAAAGTTTGCTTCTGAGCTGTGGATGTAGCTCAGTGGCCCGGCACCTGCCAGGCAAGAGGGGGATTCTGAGTTCGATTCCGAGTTAACAAACAAAACAAAACAAAACAAAAATTAAAAAAAAAAAAACCTGTTCCCCTTTTTCCCAACCACATATGCCAAGTGCCACTTAACTCTATGTTATGGTTTGTGTATAGGTGTCCCCCAAAAGCCTCATGTAGTCATGCAATGGTTTCTGGAATTCATAATTGATTATTGTGCGAATGAGTGCTGCACCTCCCCTGAGCCAGGTGATTTGCATTTCAATGTAAGAAAGGAAGAGAACTTAGCTGCTGGCACCGCTGCTAGCTCTCTCCAGGCTCTTGCTCTTACCTGCCACCATGAAAGGTTGTTTCCTGACATCTGCCTCTCTGCCTTGGAGCCAGCTGAATATGGACTGAAGCTTCCAATAACTGTGAGCTAAGCAAACCTCTCCTTCCCTCATTTTGAGTTTGGGTGTTTGTCCCAGCAATGAGAGAAGAGTAACTGAGACACTCTAGAGCACACTGACACTGCCATGCGGCTGGTAGCTCGCCCATGTCGCCGTGAATTGTCACAGTGCTCCACACCACTACCATATAAACCGTCACTTTACTGTGTATTACGGTGAAGTCTCCCTTGGCTGTGAACCTCACCAAATCAAAAATGACATGAACCTCACTCTTGTTTCATTTAAGTAATATGAGAAATGCCTGTTTCTTCAAAGCCACTTAAATGAAGAAAAAAATATAGTGAGCAAAGTCAAACTATCATATCAAGAATATAATTTCATTTTACAAGATGCTCGAAAACTGAAGACATTTTGGATGACTTCTCCCAGTTGCTTCCTAAATTTGTGTTTTCTGAAGACCTTTATTGAAGCCTATATGCAACAGGAGTGCACACCTTGCAGTGCAAATGACTTGACACGATGGAAATTCTTGTCTACGCCCATTGAAATATCCTCTTCCAAAGCTGGTGTATGGTGGTAAGATGAGGAAAGCCACTTTCAAACTTTAGTTTGCTTAAAGCTTAATGTGCATGTGTTTCGGTTGTAGGGCTCTTCTTTTGGCTCCTTGGGGCCCCTCTACAGTAAGCACTCAGATTCCTTGGGCAGAGCATATACACAACTACTAGTTGTATTGCAGTTCTGTACATCTATCTATTCGACCTTCTATGTGTCTTAGTTACTCTTTACTCATTGCTGGTACAAATGTTCAACATCCAAAATGAAGGAAGGAAAGTTTTATTTAGCTCACAGTTTCTGGAAGTTTTAGTCCATACTTGGCTAGATCCAAGGCAGAGAAGCACAGTGCAGAGGCCAGCAGTTCATGGCGGCAGAACAGCAATGAAATGGTGACAGAGGCAACCGAGAAATCAGGGCAACAGGGCAACAGTGTGAGTCTGTCTCTCTGTCTCTCTTTATATTACATCAGACTCTCTGCCTTAGCCTATCCACCTCAGGCCACACCTATAATTCCCAGCAGTACACAGACTGATAATCTTATCAGTGTTAAAACACATAATCCCTGTGACTCATGAGGGTATAAGGGCAAATAATTAAAAATTTTAAGATAAAGAACTAAAATTTCAGTGTACTAAGTGATTAAATGGAATAACAGAAAAAATACAAAATTCATGATAAAACTAATACAGGTAATAAAGAATATAGCTGCATACAAGAGTAACATATAGCAATTGATTACCTTCTCAAGCCAATGGTGTACAATACAAATGTAATTATCAAGCACATACTGAAATTAAAATGTTAAATAAGCATAAACAAAATGCACAAAGTTAAATGAATAAATATAGGAATGCTTTTTTTTTTTTTTTTTTTTTTACTTTGTTTATATTTTATGCTTTTCAGCCAAGATTTCATGATGCAGATCAGGTTGCCCTTGAACTCACTGTGAAGCCCAGGCTGACTTCAGACTCCTTTTCTGCCTCATCAACCTGAGCACTGAGATTACAGATGTGCCACCATGCCCAGCTGTGAATTTTAAAATTAACTGTAATGATGTAGTTAGTTTGTTTAAGTAAATGTGTCCTCAGTAATGTGAAAACAAGATACAGCAGTAGAAATGTTAATAAGATATTGAAAATTCCTGTCTGTTTTTCACTCTCTCTAAATTTCTTACAAAATCTAGAGTGCCTTTTATATATAAAACACATTTTAAAGGAAATTATTTCCATTTCAAAAGCTCAGTAGCTGCAGCTACATGTGGATAGCCCAACCATATACAAATAAATACATGTAATGGAAGAAAAATATCATGTCAATAGCAAAAACAATTTTGACAGTAAATTTATACAGCCTTCACATTCACAACGAACATAAAACGTAAACCCACATAATCTACATAAAACATAAAGTATGAAATTGCACTCTAGTATCAGAAGTTAGTGGCAAGAAATTCAGAGAAAGCATTTTTTCTGGGTAAGACAACATCATAATCACACACACAACAAAGAAAGGAAAGATAAGAATTTAAGAAGACAATAAAAACCTGGAAGGAGAACAATAGAAGACACTCACTGTATAAGAACACTTTCTTAAATTTTCTTTTACTTTTTCAAGAGAATACATAATATTACTAAAAAGCAAAAATTGCAAACGATATAGAATTTCAGTAAACAAAATAAGAATTTGACAGCATTTTTTGTATTTCATAGCATTGTCTTCAAATTAGTTGTTCAAATGACCAGATATATTCATGCAAAATTAAAATAATAAAAGGAAAAAGAGACAATGTCATAAGAAATTAAGAAAAGAGAAAAAACAAATAGAAGATTTGAAAACATATGCTTTGAGTTGAGACAAATTACTTTATTAGTATGTACTTTCCATGGGTTATTAAAACAAGTTAATTTAATGTATTATGTAATTACATCTAACACAATATAAAACAATGTAAAAAAAAAATAAAACAATGTAACTATGCTAGCTGTGAGATAGACAGGTCCAGAAATGGTTCATCTGGCAAAATTTAGTGCAGTATATTTAATTACAGTACCTACTGACTCCTTTTCTTACAGAAGTAATATGAATATGAGTTCTAAAATAAGATTGGCATAGTGTCATCAGAAAGGACAACAGACAGTGAAAAATATGTGTTTCTCATGGGAATAAATATAAAGCAACAAAATTTGGAATATCTGAGTTGTGGAATGTAATCACAGATTTTGGCATGTGTGAGATTGCTTAGTGAAGGAAAAATGCAGCTGTATTTTTGTGAAATAATGCTGTGTTTTTGACTGCATATCTATTATTAACCTTCTTCAGCCTGAGAGCATAGACTGTAGAGATAGCAGCCTTCTTTCTGAGGCCAGCTTCTTTTTCCAAAAATCTGATACAATCTTTGATCTTAAAATATTTCCATTACACATCTTGAACTATCTGGTGCTTCTCTCAGGGGGCGCTAGAGAAGTGTCATCGGAACTTGTATTTCTCACTCCAACAAGCTGCAGAAGCTCTGAAGATGGTGTCAAGGGTATCACGAGTGCCTTACTCTGAGGAGATGTGTGCAGTCCACACTCCCAGAACGAGATGCATGAAAACAAAATTACTGAAAGGACCTCAGGCTCTCATCTCTAACACGTCAGTGGGCTTTGTATTAGGAGACTTCAAGGATCAAGCAGAAATTTTATTGGACTAATTTGTCTTGGAATTAGCAACTCAGAACAAAGATGAGATACAAAAATTTGGGGGATTGTTGATTTTATTTTCATGTTTGATTATCATAGCTTGAAGTGGTCTCTGTCCATTCACAAGTGTTCTTCTCACATCTGAGTTGATGGGATAGGGTCTGCAGTGGCAATTATGGCAAAGACACAGCCCTTGTAGGGCTCGCATGTAAAATCACTGCACAGGTCACTAAAGTTTTGATCAGTAGGCAACAGCAAATGCTAGGGCAGGAACAACTGAGTCTTCATATTGTACTATCAAATCCAATGTTCATTTGTTAACCCAGAACACAACAAAAGCTCACAAGGAAATGGAAAAACATGACCCGAACCCCAGAATTAATTAATAAGACAGTAAGGGAGAGTATCCTGAGGAATTCCTTGCTCTCGACAGATTCAGTGGAAAGAAATGTCAGTTATCCAATTTAATGTGCTCAAAGAACAAAAGAAATATTAGACAAAATCAAATGATATCAACCAACCTAATAAAAGATAATCCAGTATAACTTAAAATATAAAACAGAAAATATCAGTAAGCCATATAAATTATAAAAGCGAAGAAATAGACATTTTGGGGATGAAAACAAACTCAAATAAAAAAAATATACTGCAAGTGTTGTGCAAAAGAGCTGAGGAAAACGAGTCAGAAAATCTGAAGCTAGGAAAGCTGTAATTATCTTGACAGAGGGGAAAACTGAAATGCATGCATAACATGGACCTGCGGGAAAGTCATCTTTTGAAATCTTTGTGCAAAAGAGAAGACATTTAAAGAAATTGTGATCAAATGTTTCCAAAATGGTAAGCGATACCAATATACACACTCACATACCATTAATTCCAGGATACTGATGCTGTGTCAGTCTATGAAAACACGACCAAGAGCAAAAAGAACGAATCTTGAAGGGAAGAAGAAGGAAGCCGATGGGGACTGGCGAGATGGCTCAGCCATCTAAAGTGCCTGTTTAGAAAAGCTTAGGCAATGACAGGGATTGTGATTCAATCCCCAGCACCACATGCTGCACCAGCCCCACCCCCAGGGCAGGCTGAGCCAGCTATAACAAAAAAAAAAAAAAAAAAAAAAAAAAAAAAAAAAAAAAAAAAAAAAAAAGGAAGCCATTGCTCATAAAATAGCATCATTACTAAGATAAACAGGCAGCTTTTCTGTAAGAGACTATGAAATCCAAGAGACAATGGAATGACATATTTAAAGGACTAAGGTTCACCAACCAGCCAGCCAAGCTGTCAGAAAGATTTCTCCATTAGGAATACTGTCTTTCAAAACTGAAAGAGGGAACAAGACATTTCAAAAAAAAAAAAATTCTAGGACAATTTATAAACTATGTACCTCCCTTGTGAGAAAAATTCTATGGTAAGTCTTTTACCTTTAAATGAAAGGAGAATAGAGTATAACTCAAACACATCTGAATAAGTGAAAAAGCCTGGTTCAGTCCCTAGTTGCCTAAAAACGTCATTATTAGTTCAGGCTTACTTTGTCACTCGTCTTTTTGATTCCTTTATAATTTAAAAAGGCAGATACAGGCAAATGGTCATAAAGATGTTATTGATAAAATTATATTTAAAATATAATTTGTGAAAATATGTTAAAGTTAGAGAAAATGGACAAGAATAAATCTTTAAACAACTGAGAATAATTTACCATTAATTTAAACTAAATTGTCATAAATTAACTGCATTCTTCCATAATCATACAAATATATATGCAATGAAATGAGGAAGAATCGAAGCTAGCCTAATAAAGCAAAGACAGAATTGAAAATCACAGAAAAAGAGCTTAATGCTGGAAGTAAATTTTACCATAAGAGTAATAGTTTTCAGATAAAAACAGATTGAGCCAAACAAATACAAGGAAAATATCAGAAAAAAAAATAAAAATAAGCCAAGGAGAGATAGCTCAGTAGAATGAGTAGAATGAGCACTTTCCTGGCAAGGGTAGTGTCCTGAGTTAAATTCCTGATGCCACAAAAAAAAAAAAAGTGATTGGAAAGAATTAAAAGTAAAATAACTATCTATTGTCCTCCAAAGGACAATTGCTTTGTATTTAAAAAGAAATAAACTAAAAGTGGAAATGTGTGGTAATTTTCCCCAATAATCGTGACTGAAAGAGAAATGGAGTAGTTCTAGTATCAGATGAAACATATAAAATGGTTTAAGTGAAATTTTAAACATAACTAGTGTTACAAATACAGAAAGAAATAAATTCACCAAGAAGAAATACAACTACATATTCATATGTATCAATAAAAATTTGACACAGAGTAAATTAGAGCACATGATTCTGTAAAAGTAGAGAATTGATTAACCGTTCAACAATAAATACAGGGCAGCCCAAATATCTCAGTGTATTAAAGTGTCCGCAAGCAGATACAGGGGCCGAGGATTTGATCCTTGGTCCTATCGCATGCTGAGATGGCAACTGAGACTGCATGTGGCGCTGCGTGCCTGTAATCCCAGGTCTTGGGAGGCTGTAAAGAGGAGGATCACTATGAGTCCCACCTGGTAGTGAGACCCTGAACACCCTGGAGACTCTTCCCTAAAATACAATAAATAAATAAATGAAACATGAAACCAGATGATTAGAAAGACAATAGAAGATTTCATGCCCTAATCCTATACTCTCATACATATGAATATAACTCTCAACAGCACAAATAAGTACGAATTTAAAAGAATCCACAGATTGCCAGGTACTCCATGGAAAGACATCCTTCACTATTCACCACTGCGGAGTTCCAGTGGAAACTACTTTAATATACCATATCACACACACTGGAGCAGATCTGGGCAAGAAAGGATGCTTAGAGAATACTGAGTGTGGGTGAGAATGTAGAGAAGTGAGATCCTCTCTGTCTCTTTCTCTAAATAGCTCCTGAACATGTCAAATTCTTTATCCACAAAAGAAAACACTTTCACTGCTAAGGAAAAGCAAACACACAGAAAAACCCCAAACTATTAGAACTCCAATCACTATTACGTAAATCTAATAATTCCCTTCACACTGGTGCTCAAAGCAAGCACGTGTACAAGAATGATCATTACATCGCAACAAGCAGCAGCCAAATGATGGAAACAACCCCAGTATCCATCGACAGATGACTGGGTAAACAGAATAGAGAAAGTAATAGCAAAAGAATAACATACTTGATACATGGATCAAATTAGAATAATTTAATAAGTACTCTTACATGTCTAATTTATCTTGAAGTATCACTTTTCTTGCGCTTCCATATTCTCTCCATACATTGGGGTGTTTCTTCCATAATATACACTGTCCTGGGCCCCATAGTGCCCCTCGTGAGAATTTCTCCTTCCACCATAATTATTTCTCTCCTTCACACGTCAGTATTTTAGGCCTTCTCTCACTCTTAGTTTGAAGAAAACTAAGAAACCCCGAACAGAAATCTGTTCTTACATTTTCCCAGTAGAAAATTAAGCCTCTCTTCTGGAGCAATAAAATGAGGTGAAATTTTACAGATGCCTTCAATATTATTGATGAAATCTCATCCAATGAAAGTTGTTAAATTTCTATGAATTTCATGGATTAAGTGAAGTAATGTACTAGGTAGGCAAAATTAAAAAAAATTTGTACTAAATAATCATTTGGAAAATGTGATTGTTCAGTACACTGATCTTTGGCCAAAGTTTTCAGCCAATTTTAAGACATACCACAATGTCTAAGAAGCAAGCTCTACTTAGGGAATATGTAGACAATATCAACCATTGTTAATCAGCTCTTCTTGTTTTGAAAATCTGTGACATATATATTGTTGTATGTTTCCCTCTTTCTGTCTTTCTTCCTGATATTTTATTTTGCTTATTTTTACTCTTCAACATAAAGTAAAATTATAATAAAGCATCAAATCTAATCAAATATGTTTGGCATGGACCACTGCAGTTGTGGATTGTGGATATTAGAAGATAAGATTAGGGGTCTAGGAGATAACTCAGGGCCTTGAGCCACTTCCCTGCAAGTACAAGGTCCTGAGCTTGATCCCAGTACCAGAACAAAGAAGAAAAGAAAGGAGAAGGTGAAGAAAGAGAAGGAGAAAGACAAGGAGAAGAAAAGGAGGAGGACGAGTAAGAGGAAGAGAAACAGGAACAGGAAGAGCTTAAGACATATACACAAATAGCTATGGGAAGTTGAATTTATAGGTGATAAAATACATTATTGAAGTGAAATAAAATTGGATATTCCAAAGAAACTTCCTTTAAAAATAGTAATTAACAACTAGAAAACAGCAGATCCATACAGAGTAGATGAAAAAAATGAAATTATATTGTCATATGAAAGTAAGGACAAGTCCATGCACACATAGTAAAATTGGCATTGTAAACTGTACGGAAAACAATTTGCTAATTTTATTTATATGTTTAGCAAGCATACAAATTGTCACATGGACCAGAGAGAATACAGTTTAAAAGTTAAATTACCTAAAATCCAGCTTCATGTTTTTTTCTCATTAACGTAGCAGGCACAATTTTTTAAAAGATTGATTCAATGATGTATCTGAGGAAGTAACAATCCTATGATATCTAAACTCCCCTAAAGTACATAAAGATCAGAGATATTTTCAGATTATCTTAGTGTAATCAGAGTGATAGTGGAATCTCAAAAGAATCTCAAAAGCAGGATTAAGAAAAAGACAGATGGCTTTCCCTTTATAATTGATGTTTAAGACATAAATTGTATTTAAAACAAACTTAATTTTCTAGAATTAAGGACATTTTATTGTAGCTCACCGATCCAATACCTCAAGAATGTATATTTAAATTTTTTGAAACCTAAATTATTTTTTTATTTTGAAAATTTTTCTATAAAAATATGATACATATATTAAAAATCTATTGATTCCTTTTTTAGATATTTTGCAACTCCATAGTCTCTATAATTATAGAATCAATATAGCATTATTCATATACACAAATATACAGTTTTTAACTAATTGACCAATCCCTCCTGTCTCCAGTAGTATCCACATTTTTCAGTAACTATGAAGAGCTGACAGGCAGATCATCCTAAAAGTTCCATTGTGTGAACATAACTCATTATTATTGAACTATTTTAGGCAGTAATTACTATCAGATAAAATATGAATAGGTGAAAAATTTTATTTGACTCATGGACATAAAAAGCAAGATGAATGCTTCATTTGTATTCATCTGATATGTAACAGTCAATATCTGCAGAGCAGTTTTGTCCTTCCTGGTGCTTTTGTTCTACTAGGGAAGTGTTTGAGATCAACACAAAGGTTTTCACAGATTTCCTCTGGCTACCGTTCTAAGAAGCTTTAAAAATTGGGTAAAAATTCTCAGCATTTGTTTCTAAAGAGGTATCTGAGTATTGGTGGCATTTGGGAAAGAACAGAGAACAGCTGGGCTTGCACGTTAAAGAACACTTTATAAGGTCCGAAAGCTTCAAGTAATAAGTCGAGCACCTATCCAAAGGCAGATGATGTGAATTTATCCCAAACCTGATGAGCTCCTATGTCCTTCTGCACTTGTAAACGATGAAATAGGACTTATGTTTGGAAAGTGTCAAGGTCGATGCAGTGTAGACAACTGATATGGAGAAAAGGCAAACATGCAATATTGGCAAATTGTTCAAAATTTGCAATGAAGGCAGAAACAGCTGAGGAGTGGATAAATCAAGTCATGTGTCAGGTCAGGGCTCTTATCTTGAAGCTGAAGAACTAAACAATATCCAGGTAAAGGGTTTGTGGTAAGGTACAAAAAGGCTCCAGAAGTACTACAGAAAAACTTCAAAGGATATATAAAAAAGTACAACTGAAATAAATATGTATTTATAGAATAGCTTCAAGGAGAAGAAAAGGTTCAAAAGGCAATATGTTCTAACAGATTACACATCCTGTGGAAAAGCAAAATGTGAGCAAGAACGGTCCAAGGAAAATAAATACCATCTTCAGAGTAAGAGAACATCTTGTAGAAGGAATTTTAAATAACTTGTTGCTAACCCACATCTTATCTTTTTGTTATGCATAATTTATAAAATAATTACTTTTTCTTTTACCACACTCCCTAATCTGGGTAGTCAATGTTTCTTCTGGATGACTTGGATATATTTCTATGAATTTTAATTTTTCTGCCAAAAATATGTATTCACAGCAGAAATGTGTGAAATAATAAGGGAAGAAAAAACAAGTAAGAGAAACAAACGTGTTCTTGGGTTGAATGAAGCGATGCTGCTTTGATCCTCAATTATCTCCCAGGGGAGTCTCCCAAGAGCAGCTGAGCAAATCATTTGGTACAGAAAGAGGCTGAAGTCACAACATGTAGTGCACTAAAGATAGGATTATTACCTATTAATGTCACAGAGGTTTCCTCACTTATCAGAAACCATTGTAGCTGAATGAGGTGAAATTATAGCTCACATTTTTCTTTAATTTTCAAGCAAGCGCTTTGTGTCACTATTAACGCTTACAAAATTGTTTTAAAAATATGAAAGCATTTACACATGCATTATGAGCTGGTGGAATAGCAGTCAGATCCACTGTAATTTTCTGGTACTCAGAGTTTGTGTTTTCTAGAACACTGAAGTGTGGCCAATTCAAGTTTCAGTAAAGGCCAGCAAGAGCAAGGATCTATACATTTTGCTATAAATGCATCACCCTGCTGTGAAAATGAATGACTTTCTTATTTGTTTTCAACATGTTAGAAGATGTTTTCTTTGAAGGAAAGTCAATGACAATAAAAGTGACAAATGTATATAAGAGCTATGTAATTATTAAATTGAAAATGTATAAAATTTTTATTACCATGCATCAACTTTGAGTTGTTTGCCTACAAAATGAATTTTAACAAAGTGACATTAGGTTTCTTATTAATCCAATGTGCTATGATTCTCATAGAAAATATGAATAAATGGCTGACAGTTTACCGAGTAAAATAATAACATAATTATTTAGGAAAATGTTTTAGCTTGGTCACTACAGCATGATATTTTTGAAAAAAAATCAAATAGACTAAAAGTAAAACTTTTGTGAAGATTAGAAAATTGTCAAAATGCAGTAGTTATTTTAATGCCATTAACATTATATAGATGCTGTATTAAGATAATTTCTGCCATAAAATATATATTTTGAAACTGCTATTACGTTCAATATTTGGAGGTATGGCTCTGTGATGCAAAATCAATGTGACTCCAAATTCTACGATTTGTAATTATATTTCCAAGACACAGTAATGTTAATATGTTTATAGGGCAAGGCTAGTGTTCGAATTTGATAGTATATTCATTCTCCTGTATAGTATCTTTTGCACACTAAGATCCTTTTCTTTTTTGTGTGCTAAGCATCTCAATGGTGACTTGCGAGTAGTCCAAAATGAGAGAATAAATGATACCTAAACTAAAGGACACCATTCCAGAGGACTAAGGAATTGCAGATTATATCATGAATTCTGTACATGGCTCAGACTTCCACGGACAATTGAGAAATGGGCAGTATTGAAGATAAAGCATGCAATTTCACGACAATAATAATTGTAACTTATGATTGATATACGCTTTGAACATCAATATTCTGAATCCTTTTTACTGTTTAAAAATACATGTTTTCACACAAATGACAATGATCTTCTATAGCTGTCTCTTCTAAGACACAATTCCATGTGAAATTAGTTGCATTAATAACTATACTTTCCAAATGATGCATGAATTTTTGATAGAGAATTTTCAGTTATTTCACTTTCATTTCAACAAATTATTTTTCTTCTCATTTCCATGATATGGCAATATCTGTTACTAAGTACGTACTCAGTAAGCATTGGATAAGATAGTGAATGTATTTGGTAGAAATTAGGTAACTGATTCTTAGAAGTACCCCCAGTCCACATCACCAAGGGGGGAACCGATTCTCTTTCTTCATTCAACGTTTCTGCCCACACATAGTATCTAAATTAATGGACTTCAAGGTCAGCCAAACTTCCTCTTCATCAAGATTGTCACAAACAATATTAAAACTCCTTGTACTAACTTCAGGTCAGCATTACTTGGTTGTTCAGTTGAGCACTGTGAACACATTACCCCTCCAGTGTGTCTCAAAAAGCAGTTCATTAGAAGTTCCTACTCGTTCTTGACCACAACAAGAATACCTTTTCATGTTCCATTACTGGAAAAAGCAGAATGGACAATGACAGTATGTATAATGATCCATTTCTGTCAGTTCTATGTGATAAGAATTTCTATATCATATTTTTTTTGTCTTTTTGAGACAGGGTCTCGCTATGCAGTTGAGGCTGGCCTTGAGCTCACTTTTGTAGCCCAGGCTGGTCTGAACTTGCACGGATCCTCCTGCCTCAGCCTCCCGAGTGCTGGGATTACAGGCATGTGCCACCATGCCCGGTTTCTATATCATATATTAAAAGAATCAAAGTTTAAGCTATTTCAAAACAATAATTTACATAGATATAGCAACAACTTCAGTAACTCAGTGAACACACATCTAAATTCTTTAAACATACAACAACAAACATACTGGATTTCTGACTTTTATAATGTATAGTACTCATAGGAACTTCACATTTACCTGAAAGCAAAGTGCCATCATTCTGTAAAAGAACAGTATAACAGCTTGTAGGAGGGAAAATAATATTTTTATTATTTTAAAAATGGCATTTCATCTTCTCAGAGAAAAATCTAACATGAATAGCATCCAGCTTGGAAGAATTGTGCTGTATAGTTTTGAAAAATGAGTAAATAAAAAAGATGAGAATGTAACCTTTATATTTTACTACCTGCGAATCTGAAACTACAAAAGAGCTGAGTTATGCAATGTGGAATCATGGGAATACAATGTAACACAACGTGCCATGATTTTCAACCAATTTAGCATGAATCATTTCAGAAATCTGTTCTCCAGAAAGATGTGTCACTATTGAAATGAGTGTTCAATTTCAATGGTTGTGTTTTTCTCAGGTGCTTCAAATTTAGAAATTGTATCAAAAATACCATTCTGCTCAAAGCTGTTTTTGGCCTGGTCATATCCTAGCATTTTATGTATGTGAAAGCTTTGCAACTTGTCAGTATACACAGGCTGCAATTTTCAAACCTGGTTTAAGGCAAGTGTACATAAATTGCACAGCTGAGTTCCTGTGTTGACATTTAGCTGAGAAAACACTTACCTCCATGCTTAAGCACCTACTGAGGTGAAATAAAGGTATGATTTTGTGCCAAATATAGTGTGTGACTTGTAAGAGGGACCCTATGCTTTGTAGAAAATTAACTTTTTTCAATCACAGTCCTAAATATCTACAAGGTTACAAGCAATAGAAGGAAATCATGTTTAAATTAAGACATTTATTTGGTTATGCTCCAAAGCCAGCTTGGATCCTGCATCTAGCGAGATGTGCTTTGCATGGTGTCATGACATACTTATTTTAGTATGAGGTGTCTCTTCACAGGACATTAAGTTTCATGTTGTTTCTTAGGCTGTTAACACTTTTCTTCACCAAGGATATTCAAAAATCATTTGAAGCATTTTCAAGCAACATACTGTATACGTCCTCATAATTAGTATTTATGGTAGGAAGAGAGGAAATACTCTATTTCCACAGCAAGAATATTTGGTCTCTGTGAATACTGTATAAATTCAGCAAAGAAGCACTTCTACCAGGTACTGTGGAAAGATCCACAGGGACATTTAAAGGAGGCAAAAGCAAGTAGAAATAGTATTTGCTCCAGGGAAAGATTTAGTTGCCTGAACCCTGCCGAGGTAGTGATTAATATGCACTTCCCCCATTAACTGAAGAGAGTGAATATTTTCAATAGACAAGCATTTAAGCAACCTGCAGCATATGCATCTTTAGATTATGCTTTCAGCGATTTGACACACATGGAAAGTTTGGAGCAGAAAAGAAGGGCTTGCTTTTGCTTGGGGAATTAAATGGAATATTATAAAGGAAAGGAAGGCGAGGTGGTTGTATATTACATGTGGGTCTATATGTCTGTACAATATGAATGTGTCGCATTTTCTCAAGCCATTCCTTTGTGTATGCGCATGTGCACATGTGTTAGTTTTTTTAAAAGATACTTCTTACAATGGGAGATGAACATCTTATTCTTGGTATAGTTTTAATATTTATAAATTTTCTAAAGGGAAGGAAAATAATAATATTTCTATTTTATTATTCCTTTTTTCATTCTTAAACAACATATTGACCTTATACATATTGCACTATAAGCAATACTAACAAAAATCCATGAGGTTTTAACCAGTTAGATTTCTTTACATCTGAATGTTGATTTGATTACTTAGACAAATATTTTTAAATTTTGTATCAACTTTCTTCTATCCTATTGAACATTTAAATGTCCTTTAAAACCTTATGTAACAATATGAAACAGCACAGTAATTGGAGTTGCAATAACATGTTGATGTCTAAAACCAGTTACGAAGTATTAATGCCAAAAATTGAAAGTGATTTCTGTCATTATTTCTATCAAAATTTGTATTTCTACTTTTAGTATTGAATTTCAAATACATAGATTAAGTGTTGTATTTTCTTTTTATGCCTATAATTTTATTCCGTGTTTCTCAAAGAGAGTCTTATAGTTGGGATTGAATTGTTGAAGTATTCAGAAGGCTAGCTGAAAATCTGGCCATAGTTAGATGATCAATGAAACTCTGCCTGCTTTTCAACCCAAGTCTTTCATATTAAACAAGTGTCATTTCTAATAAATGTTGCCCTTTACATATAAAAGTAACCAAATTATTTATCTTTCTGACCGTTTTTGATAGAAGTAGTTAGTGAATTTACTTTCAAAAATTTCTGATTTACCAAAATATTCATAAGAGGACATAGACTTCAAAGGTATTTCACATCCATTTACCTCTTATTTTAGCATTTTGCATTATTATTTTGCATTGTGACAATCAACAGATCAGTTTGGCAGGGCTGAGGCAGAAAATCTCTAGCCCAGCAGCCAGACTCTGCCAGCCCACTTTGAGTTAGGTAGAATTAGGCACGGTAAGCTGAAGCATGCTGTTAGGCCCAGCAGGGCCCAGACTCAGCCCCAGACCTATGGGAAGTATCCTTGTGTCACAGAGTGGCAGGTGTTAACTTGGGTGAACTCGTCTGCCTGGAAGACTCCAGGTACATTGAAGGCAGATGCTAACACAGAACTCAGGGGAACAAATCTAAATCCAAATTTCCAATTTATAGTTAGCTTTATTATGTAGTTATAACGTTTGCTTCTGTGGTCTAAAGCATAAAAACATTAGTTACTAAAGTCTGAGAATTTCTAAATTTCACTAGATATTATCAGCACTGCTAATTGCATCAGCATAATTGGTTACCATGTCTGCTTTAACCACATGTTCTGCCGTGAGTAAAAATATCAGGAGGTGCTAGGCTAATAACATCACCAAAGTCCTCTGCCAAGTCATGGAGGACAGAGCAAATGGGAACCAGTATCTCACACTCAGTCAAGAGAGAAAGAAAATCTTTGAACACACATAAAAATGAATCTCTAACCACAGGAAAGTTACCTAAAGAATAGAACTTTAACAGACAGGTAATAATTGCGGTGATACATCTATCTGCTATCAAGTTTTCACTAAAAAAAGTTTCTCAGAAACTAAAGACTTCTATTTGAAGTAGAAAATGACAAAAGACGGAATTAAATGCAATGTCAGGTTATCCAGGACAAACCAAAGAAACGTCAGCATAGAAGAAATCACAAGTCACACCCCTGAAATCTCTGAAATAATAGCAACTGAAGTAATGAAACAGCTGTGGAAAGGTATAGAGAAAATCAGATAAGAAATAATTTCCCAGTTAAAATAGAGAAATGATAGCTATAATGAAACAATTACTAAATGTTTTTAAAGAAAATATTGATAAAAAAGAGGGGGATAGAGCTGCGCATGGTGGCACACACCTGTAATCCCAGCACTTGGGAGGCTGAGACAGGAGGACTGGTACAAGTTCGAGACCAGCCTTGGCTACAAAAGTGAGCTCAAGGCTAACCTGAACTACATGGCAAGACCCTGCTCAAAAAAGACAAAAAAAAAAGAAAGGAAAAAAGAAAGAAAGAAAGAAAGAAAGAAAGAAAGAAAGAAAGAAAGAAAGAAAGAAAGAAGAGAGAAAGAAAGAGTGGGATAGACAAATGATGGAAACCTGAAAGGACAATATAGGAAAGAAATAGAATGCATGAAACATTCAAAGTGGTCTATAGGCAATTAGAATCTCTGTTACAATTTGGCAAATCCATGTGATGAAAGTGAAGATAAACTTTCAGACTCTGAAGACACCACTGTAGCTAGCAAACAGGTAAGGAACTATGCATTCAAAGAACAAAGATCCAGGAAAGAATAGTTCAGTAGCTACAAGATGATGCAAGATGAGCAACCTAAGACTAATAGGTATCAATGAGAGAGAAGGAGCCAAGAAAATGAGATCAAACAGGATATTGGCAGAAATAATAGCAGAAAACCTCCCAAATGTGGGTAAACCATCTGACATTCAGATAACTGAGACATATAGAGTCCCAATATTACCAGCAAAATTAAAACTTCTCATAGACGTATAATAACCAATATACTAGAAATTCAATGCAAGAACAACATACTAAAAGCCACTAGAGAAAAGAAACAGATTACATTTAAAGAAAAAATCCTTTAGAATAAGAGTAGATTTATCGGCATAAACAAGAGGATCATTGAATGCAGTATTCTAATTGCTATAAGAAAACAAGTTTTGTGTGACACTGTTGGAAATTCAGAAGATCACCAATTTTTAAGATCTTTACTCGCACATAATAGATTACACAGAAGAAAAGGACAAATTCCTAGAGAGGTGGAAATTAGCAAAAATGAATCAAGAAGATATAAAGACACTGAATGACCAAACATCCGCCAATGAAATTGAACATAAAAGAAAACACTTACCAATAAAGAAAAGCCCAGAACCTGATGGGTTGATAATTGAATTATAAAAGAAATTCAGAGAAGATTTAATCCCAATATTCCTCAAACTATTCAATGACATAGAAAAGGAAGCAATATTCCTCAAGCTATTCTTGTAGTCAAGTACTACACTGATATCAATACTGGAGAAAAAACTCAACCAAAAAAAGAGAATTAAAGACTTATCTCCCTCAAGAACATAGACGCACATGTCATCAACAAAACATTACCAAATAGAAATCAACAAATCATCAGGAAGTACATACACCATGAGCAAGTAGAATTAATCCCAGTGATACAAGGATGGTTCCATATTGGCAAATCTATAAATGTAATAAACTATATCAATATAGCCAAACTAAACTATATTATCATCTCAATAGACACAAGGAAAGACATTTGATAAAGCCGAGCACTCATTCATAATCGAAGCATTACAAAAAGTTGGGATAGATCGCCTCTACCTCAATCTGATGAAAGCCCTCTGTGAGACACCAACAGCTAACATCACTTTAAAGACAGCAATTTGCAATAGCCATAGCTGAATATCTTGCATCTTGTTTTTCTAAACGTGTACCATTTCCAATGTCTTACTAATTCTTATTATGCTCTATTTTTATACTCTTTAAAATAAATTAAAATACAACAAAAAGATCAAGAAAAAGAATTATTAATGTTTATAGAAAACAAGCATTAATGTTTCCATTATTTGTCCAGTCCTGCAAACCTATTTCTGTTAATTTGAGCAACGGATTTAATGAAAAAAATAAGTAATGTAACAATCATTATTAATTTGCTATTCTTCTTTTGAAAATATATACCATATGCATTGTTGTATGTTAAAAAATCAGTAGATCAATACTGATAGAATTTTGTTAATGATTACTGTCTTTCCTTCATTTATATTTATTCTGTTTTATATAATGTCTGTTTTCATCCCAGTACAATGTGTTTTTATTTGTTCAAATTTTGTAGAATAGTTCCAGCTTCATTCTTTTTATCAACTAATTTTAGCTTTTAACAATCTTGCGTATTTTCTTCTGAGTGTTAATATTTTCCTCATTTTTGTCAAAAATTTCTTTTGGATTTTAACAGGATTTGCTCAGATTGTACAGATTATTTTGAGTCTTGTGGACATTTAAGTAATAATTCTTCCAATTTCTGACATGGGATATCTGTTCACTTATATTTATATTCTTTAATTACTTCAATAGCAACAAATTTTGGAATAGTTTTTTTTTTTTTCTCCATTGCTTGGTTGTATTTATTCCTGAGTATCTACTTTTAGACTAATTGCAGGCGAATTTGTTTCCTGATTTCTTTTTGATACTTTGTGATTTTTTAATAGAAATGCCACTGATTTTTATGTCTATTTTATACCCGATAATTTTTTTATGTGTTTGTACAGCTGAGACTCATAGTGATCCTCCTGTATTCAGCCTCACTAGCACTGGAATTACAGACCTGACCATTATGCCAGGTTTGGGTGGCTGGCTCAGCACAGCTGGGGGCAAGGCGGGCAAGTGTGTGGTGCCAGGGTTCTAACCCAGTCCCTGTTTGCCTACGCAGATGCTTAGTCTGCTGAGCTATCATGCCGGCCCCAATATCTTCAATTCTTTAATTACCCCTAACATTTTTTACTCAAATTTATTTTTTGCATATAATACGTTACCTATAAATAGACACATTTATATTTCTTTCTTACCGTTACAAATGATTTTCATTTGTTTTTCTTACCCTCGTGGTTTGGTTGAAACTGACAGTATTTTGTTGAATAGAAGTAGTAAATTTGACTATCATTTTTTTTTCTTGACCTTAGAAATGGAGCTCACAACTTATTACTGTGAAGTATACTGTCTGTGACTTTTTTTTGTAGACAGCTTTTATAAGATTAAGGCAGAGTTAAAATAACAAAGTTTGGAGAGATTGTATCATGAAATGATGTTAAATTCTGAACTGAGGGGCTCTTACATTTATCCTTTAATCTGTTAACTTGGTGTATGAGCCTTACAGATTTTTGTTCTGAGAAAAATTACACCTCATCATGGTCAGTGATCCTTTTAACTTCTGTTAAATTCTGTTCACTAGGCCAGGTTGAAGATATTTATAGCCATTGTGCTCAGGAATATAGCCCTATAATGTCATTTAGTCATTTCCTTCTCCACCTTTGAGATTAACATAATGCGAAGTGTATAAAATGAGATTGAAAGCTGACTTTTTTTTTGTATAGTAAACAAAATGACAGAATTATCTCTTATTTAAACGTGTGGTGGAATTGGACGGTGAAATTTTCACTTCTAGGATTTTACTTTAGTGTCAAACTTTTTTCTACTGATTTAAACCATCTACTTTCTATTGCCCTATTCTCTTTTCCTTTCTTGCCTGCTTAGCTAGGAAGACTGGTTCTAGGAATCAATCTCTTTTGGCCACATTGTCAGCTCGTTGCTGTATGATTTTTCACAGTAGTCTTTTACAGCTATTTGCATGGCTGTGTCATCAGCTCTACTGTCCCAGTTTTTACATCAGATGTCCATTATTCAACTCTTCAATTTTCTTCATTAATTTAGCTAAAATGCATGAAGTTTTTCTTTAAAACACCAATCTTCAGTTTTAGAGAAGCTTAAGATTTTCTCTACCTATTTACATGTTTTCATTATATTGCTTTCTTCTTTTTATTATATTTGACGTATTGGTTCTTGGAGTCCTAGATTTTTGAAGTTTAGTACTATGTAACTTATGTATGATAGATTAAATTTAAAACTACATAACATTGTTTCCAATAAATAAATTGGTTTCCATTTCGAGTTGTCTCAAGATATTTTTATTTCTTTTTTTTTAACTTACCTACCCATTATTCAGGACTATGTTTTCTAAAACTTGTTATAGATTATGAAGCCTATGAATGCTTTTGTGTGGATGAACAGTTGTTGGAGTCGATATTTCCACAGAGGGAAAAGGAACAGAGATCTCACATACCCCACTATCATGAGTCCTTAAAAAATGATTTCATATTTATTTATATTTAAAATATGCTTATGAGTATTTGGAAGGTCACAAAATGAAAGCAGGTGCCTCAATCTTATAAAATGCGTGTCTATAATTTACCAATGTTGGCTTTAGAGGAGCAAAGTTTCCTTTTCACTACTGTGCTCTTTAAAGTGAGTCAGCAAACCGGGCAAAAATGTAGACCTTGGAGTATATGACCACGTTTGTAAAAAAGTATCCAAGATAAAACCTCTGACCCTAACTGAGCCATGAGCCACAATTAACAGCTTTCCAGGTCAAGGACATTCTTCTGAGTCACAGGTGTGGAACTTGCACCTCTAAGAGAGGAGGGAAATTTTCTCTCTCTCCCTGGCAAAGGGTGCTAAAAGAAGCTGCATAGGTGGGGAAGCCCATGGGATTCTTTCAACTGAACTGCAAAGTCCCCAGTAATCTAGGACTAATTACATGTCTGAATGAAACTGTACCTTTAAGACCCTAAGAGAGCTAAAACAAGCTGCCTCACGACCCGTGGCCCTATGCTCTCCTTTACGTTGGGTGTAATAGAGCTCCTAGGTCAATAGGTAACGGCCTCACATGATGGAAAAGGAATAGCTGATGCATGTTTAAGTCAGGGGAATTATTTACTGTAGAAGAGGATTCTTTTTGGCTTGTGTGCCAGTCAAGCCACTCTTGCAGCCAGCCCAGCACAGCCCCGTGCCTTGCGAGGGGTGCGGTGGGAGCCACACAAACAGAAGACCTCATCCTCTAGTCCTAAGCAGAGTCAGCCTGATGCCCCAGCCACCCTCGTCCCTACGCACGCACAAGCCATGCCCATAGCCCCATACACCCCAGGCTTGGCTGGAAGCACGGGAGTCACAGTAGCCCACATCCAAGGGGGGAAAAAGCCTGAAAAATGAACGGTGGCTATGGCTGAAGACAAGGACTGTGGCGTCCTCCACAAGGGCTTTATGGAGAGCAACAGAGCCAACCTGGATGGAGATGGAGCCCAAGTCCTGCAACAAGGCGGGCACTGACCCCCTGCTGATCACCACCATCGAAGTGTAGGTGCCAAACAGTTAGGTCCAAGGGCAACGGCTTTCCCCTCAGGCCGTGAACTGCTGCCTGCCCCAAGAGGAGCTCTCCTGCAGCCCTGCAGCCCTGAGGTGGAGGGGCAGCAGCCACAGCCGAGGTCTATGCAAGACAGTAAATTTCAGACTGTGGTATGGGCTCTGTAAGATCCCCCATCCTACTCCCCTTTACCTCTTTATAGGCAGCGCTTGTGTGTCCAGCATGTCTCCCTGGAGTCTCCAGCGTACACACTGGTCAGGAGATATTCTGCGTTTGCCTTGCGCTCTCCAGTTTGCCATTCAGACACAACAGAGTACCTTTCTGTCAGTTATTCGCTTTCTCATTCCCAGGTTCTGGGGCCTGTCACTGAAGGCGATGCTGCACAGAAAGATTGCTTGATGCTGTCACCGTAGCTGCTTCCGATGCCATGGGACAGGCTTCCTGAGTTACCAGCACCCTTTGTGCTATTTCTGGCCCGACATGCTTTCTTTTCTACTATTTTCTATTATTTCGAACTATCTTTCAGGGTTTTTTCTTTGTGAATTCTGTTCCACACACTTTCATCACCATTTTGTTTCTTCCTCTTAGAAAATAAAGTCACGTTTTGTCTTTAAAAAAAAATCTTTCCATTACGTACAGTGTTGCTCAATAGGAATAAATTATAGTTTATGTATGTATATATACATGATTTCAGGAAAGTATATCTGGTTTGGTTCTTAGAACATGGCATAAAAATCACCTGTAATTCAAAAATATGATATTGATTTTTTTTTTTCAGTACTGGGGATTGAACTTGGGTCCTTGCATATGCCAGGCAGGTGCTTATGCCTCTGAGCTGTGTCTCTGTCACTATAATTCTTATTTTTTTAAATGTATTTGGTACATGGCTGGTGCCACATGTGGTGCCTGGGATCAAATCCTGGTCCCTGCACTTGCCTAAACAGGTACTTAGTCTGCTAAGCTATCTCGCCAGCCCCATATTGAAATTTGCTGCTTTTATATAAACTGAGTATTTTATATCACCACAAGCAGTTAGTTACTACAACCAGTACTTAAGGCAATGAATTTATAAGGGATAAAGTCATATTTTGATTTACAGTTTTGGACACCCAAGATGATGATGGGTTGGCTCACCATCTTTAGAACTCTGGTGAAGTAGGGTGTGACAGAATGCATGGTGGGTTTAAACTTGTACCCTGGAGACCAGGAAGCAGGACAGAAAGAGGAGAAGGCTGGCGAGGTCCCCCTTTCCTCTTCAACTTCCAGGTCTCATATCTCCAAGGGACTCCAGCTATTGAAACAGCCTCCCAGTGCCAGCTGTGCTACTCAGGACACATGCATTTAAAAGAAGGGGACTTAGCGAACATTCAGTAAGAAAATTAGGCCAGTATTGCATCTGAATTTATTGTGATAATACTTTTCCCTATACATTTCCCCTTGATAAATATTTAATGAATTGTATTTTTGATGTCATATCTAAGAAAATCTTCATCTAACCTAGAGTCACAGGGAATCACATCCATTGTTTTTTCAGAGGGTACAATATTTTACCTTTTGGTAAATGATAATATAAATTTCTTTTTAAAGGAAACACAGGGCCGGTGAGGTGGCTCAACGGTCTAAAGCTTCTGCTTAAGAAAGCTTAGGCAACCACAGGAACCCCAGAACTACATGATACGCTAGCCCCACCCCAGAACAGGCTGAATCAGCCATAATATAAAATAATAATAATAATAATAATAATAATAATAATAATAATAAGAAGAAGAAGAAGAAGAAGAAGAAGAAGGAAACACAATAAGCATAGATTTGAAGTTCATTTGATTACACAGAACATTTAACTGATCTATGACTAGCAGTAGAAAAAAACTATTTTATTTAATAGGTTGATTGATATAGTTACAAACTAATCAATTGGTTTTATATAGAAGCCTCTAGTTACTGTATATGTGTGTAGGTCCACAATCTATGATGTCTATCTCTTCACCAATTTTCCATTATTCTCAAAATACCTAGGTTCATGTTAGACTGTAACTGATGGAATGCGAGTCTTCCACCCTCTTTATCTTGATTTAGCCTCATTTTTCCCACAGGATAAAATTGACTCACTGATTTCCACTAAAACAATAAAAAGCCCACTGTGAGTTCTATTGGAAGGTGATTAATCTATAAAGCTATTCCCTCTAGAAAGTTCCTATTTGATGTCAAATCAATGGAACTATTTGATAAAACTGTGACCTAGAGGAGTAAGTTGACCAGCCAATACTGACATCTACACCACGCTTATAGGAGGCATGTGGCACACCTTAGCTTCATCACAGCATTTAACATTTGTGAGTAACTGTGTCTCTAAGAAAATTTTAGGCACAGATCCTTGAGAAATAACATTTGCTGAGCAGCAGCCGCAAAACAAATAAGTGACACTTGATAGATAAAATATTAGTCTTTCAAATGTACTGACTACACTTCGCCATGCATTGTATGTTTAAATGGCATAATTAATTCTATGAATTCATACATAGATAAATGCAGGAGACTAATATGTTTCAATAACACAATATTTTAAGCTATTTTAAACCATAGAGAATAGAAATAAGCTTTTTTTTTTTTTCTTTTTTTGTCATTGTTCTAAGGACAACCTGAAATGGTTTCAGTGCAATCTAACATCATTGCTGATGACATGGTTCTTCACTTCCTGGGAAGCGCTCTCTCAGCAGCTTGAAATTGCTGTCACACATAAGTGCTTTTAGCTCTTTCCTCTCTTACCAGTACATTTAGGTGCTTCCAGCAGGCTGTCACATTTTGCTTAGGAATTTTTCTTCTTTTTTTTAAAGTAGTCCTTAATTAACAAATGGTTTAGCATAACTTCAGTAAAGTGAGATTTAAACTAATGTCTTAAAATGAATTTATGCCTCAAACTAGCACTTCCTAGGGAAATATCTTAAAGTTATTATTATTTGATATTATGATTGATTAATTTCTAAATAGCCTTTTTAATGTGACCAATGTGTATTATCATTATCAGAAAGAAAATATGGCATATAGTAGAAAACTCTGAGAGGCAGGATAATTGGAATAAAAGACTGATGAGATAATGTAATGTATAGAAAGAAAACATAGCCATAGTAAAATTAACAGACTTTCTCCAATAACATCACCTTCTCTTGAGGAAGATTGCTACAGTAAACAATCCTTATCTACATTCTCCACTTCATGCTTGTAGAAAAAAAAATACACAAGCTGTATATTAAGAGTTCTTCAGAGGAGATACCCATTTTGTCTTCAAGAATTACTGTACTAGCTAGATATCACTTTTATAGCCCAAAGTCAATAGGTCTCAGAAACAGGCTTATTTAATCCTGCTCCTGAGATCGGAGTATTTATAAGACATTTCAAGACTGTTAGGCCTGAAATCAGCTGGCTCTTGGAATTGAGGAGAGAAAGCCTTCTGGTAGAAAGTACTTAGACTACAGAGTGCACCAATAGACCTGAGTGTGTATGGATTGGGCAAAGATTCATGGATGTGGGTATGTTGAGTTATTTCTCCGATATATAGTTGAACATGTAAACAGATTAAAAAAAAATGACATGCAACACATACAGTGCACAGCAATCTGTCATCAATGAGGAGCTGCTCTGTTCACTGGAGATTTATTTCATCCTCTAATTAGTCCCATGACAGGGATTTATGTTTATCAGTTTAATTACACATTCATTATTTACTAATTTTGCCAAAATTCTGATGTGAAGTTGGTCCCTTTAGCAGCAAATGGGTATTGATTTAGTTTGCTGGATACTCTTACCTCAACACATAATCAAATATGGGAGATGAGATCCTTCAAGATGCAGGAGATTTCATTTCATTGTGGCATCAGGTTTCTGAAATGTCTTGCAGATGCACTATTACATAGGACCCTAACCTGTCTCCAGCCTAACAGGATTATTATTATCAGAAAAAAATGACACATAACAGAAAAATCTGTCTTCAGTGAAAGTAACAGAGGGATGAGGTGTCTTCTGCACTCAGGTAGCTGGGCAAAAAACGTCTTTTTATATTGTACATAATCAGTTTTTCCAGTTGAATTTTTATGATCATAGGCATCTATTACGTTTTCTTATGTTTAACTCAGAAAATAATGTACTCTGGGCCATGTTTCTTCATATCGGTGATATGTATGAAACTGTTGTACATTTGCCTAAAATCTTTTTTCACCCATTTGAGTTCTAAGGTCTAAAACTTCATAAAGATGGTCCTTAAGGCTGATGGTATAGCTCAGCAGACGAAACGCTTGCTTAGGGAAATGCAGGGGCCAGGGTTTGATTCCTAGCCCCAGCTGCCGCGACAGCCCCACTCCTGGGTGTGCTGAGCTGGCAATGACATGTCGGTGTGGTGGCGCACACCTGTAACCCTAGCACTTGGGAGACATGAAACAGGAGGGTCACTATAAGTCAGAGCTACATAGTGAGACCCTACACACACACACACACACACACACACACACAGACGATCCTTAAACACTACAGTTAATTTAAAATCGTATACCTCTTTTTGTATTGTGTAGGAGGTCTCACTACTAGATTGGACTTGTAGTGACCCTCCCATTTTCAGCCCCCCAAGTTCTGAGATTGTACATATGGGCCACCACACCCAGTCTTGACTGCGGTTTCAGTGCACCCCAGGTTCAGGCCAGCATGGCACACTAGGGATTAAACCCTGGTCCCTGTGTCTCCCTAAGCAGGCACTTCAAACTGCTGAGCTATCTGGCTGGCTCTTAAAATATTATACCTTTAATTTAATTATTATTAACATATATTATCATGGAATTAAGAATTCAGCAAAAATATTGGCACACCTGAACTGTGGGAAAGCTTGCCACAGAAGCTCAACATCTCATGATATCTCAAAATCACATTTTGGACTTTAAATTCTGTCATTTCCTTTTCTGCTACTGCTTTACCCGAATCCCTCACTCAGGAGGACATTTTAGGGCTTAAAGGGTTTAAAGTTATTGAAATGATCATTTGTTTGTGCTACTCAAAAAGAGAAAAGAAAAACTTACTACATATAAGAAAAAAGTGTCAGGCTTATTCACTGAGTAATCTTCCTGATCAGTCACAGTGTATGTGCCACACAGGCCATGGCTTTTGTGTTGAAGATATCAGCCTTACATGAATCAGCATTAACCGTTTTAGGTCTCTATTTTATATCTACGATGACAGTGGAACAATTAACCCCAAACAATGAAACTTGCAAAAAAGTTTTCAATTATTGTTTATAAAATGAAAATGTCTACTTTTTAATATATTTCATTTTCTTCATTGAAAACATTTAAAAAAAAGAGTATCTTGCATGCTCAGCAAGGAAATCAACTCTTAGAAAGAAGGGGGTGGGAAAAGACAGGAATATCCACTATTATGCAGACAGCGCACCAGCAAAAAATAAAAATAAAGAAATATTTATAGCTTTGCTCCTAGACTAGTGGAGTGGCTGTGACACAACATATACTTTCTGCCTGTACTCTCAGTGTCCAGAATTTATTATATAAACAACCACTAAAATCTGAAAAGTTTGGGAAAATAGCTGGGCACTCTAAGCGTCTCTCTTTGGCAAACACAAGGACCCGAGTTCAATTCCCACTACCATATGCTACGCTGCCCCCACCCCCTGAGCCAAGTTGGCCCCTGAGTCCAGTTGTTGTGGTAATGCCTGTAGTCCCAGTGCTGGAGAGGCTGAAAACAGGAGGATCACTATGAATCTGAACCGCATAGTGAGATCCTGTACCAAATAATAAATAAATAAATAAGATTAAAAAAATAAAAATCAAATGTGTTTCTCTAAATTTCTCTAGTATTCATAATTCCGTACTGATTATTCTAGTACTTTCCTTGTCACTCAGATAAGGTTAATAACAAAAAACCATAAATTTAATGTAGAACATAGTTGTGCAGACAAGTATTACTTCTGAAAACTCATATAAAATAATTATAGCCAATATCAGATATGCCTTGCATGGGATTAAACATACCTTCCTTTATGACCTGTCAAATCAGACTGTAGGTATCATAGATTATGGAAGACAAAAAAAAGACCTCTTAATTCAGAGACAATAGTAGTCAAAATCTGGAAAGAAACAGGTAGTTCGGCCGTTTCTTTCAGCTTGCTGGCCCTAGAGTCCCACACAGGTGAAGCAGTAGTAGCCCAAAGAGACACCGCCATTCTGGTGCTCCCGGCGTGTTGAGGGGCTGAGGGATGCTGAGCTCTGAGACCCTCCACTTTGATTGTAAGCAGTAAACAAGCTTGTTCTCTTTCCCACAGGGCAAAGTTACCTCATCCTTTCGGAGTGCTCCCTGCTAATCACTCCTGAGAAACTAATCAGGCCAGTAAAGCGGCCTTTCCCTATGGATCTGTTTCTCTTGCTCCTCTCTCTGTCTCTGTCTCTTGCTTCCCAAGCTCATTGTTTCAAAAAGTCAATCACCTGTATCTAGTAAACAATTTCAGTTTTTCTAGTAGAAGAAATAGTCTCAGTAAGTGATCAAAACCATAGCAGCCTACTTTTTCACTATTGCTGTTAACAGCTGCACACTGCTCCATAATAGTGATGGAAAAAGGGAAACAGCCTGACTCGGACAGGTGGTACCAAACAGTGTGTCTGAATCTTTATGATTGTATGGTTTTATGAATAAATAGCTCATAGCGCTGGCTTCAGTCATACCTTTGCTCTTTTGTACTTTGTAAAAACTATTTCAGAATTGCTTTTAGCAATAAACACAGAAAAAATGTCTTGCTTTTTGTCAGGGTACTTTATTTGCAATTAGATGAATTCTTTACAGTTGATTAGCTACATTATTTTCCAGTAATATCTTGGAAACTCTCCAAAAGTATAAAATTTTCTGAGAAAAAAATGTTTTGTACCACTACTGCAGACATCTTGAACACAGTTTAGAAATCAAATTCCAAAACACGTAGCAGGAAGTAGAATTATCCCAAGAGTATAGGCTTCATGGTGTTTATAAATATAAAATAATTCAAGAAAACATGCTGAATCTCTAACATTTGAAAAATACCATTTATATGGTAAATAAACATTCAGATGAGTGCAAATCGGTTCTGAAGTTTTTCATGTTTTCAATGCTATTGTCAAGGATGTTTCTTAGTTTTTCTCTTGGTCACTTTGTTATTTGTGTACAGGCATGCTATTGATTTTTTAGAATGTATTTTGTGCAAGTTATCACTACACAGTCTAGACTCGTAAAGATTCTCTTGCTGAGCCTCCTCAGCACCAGGACTACAGGACTGTGCCACTGTTCCCGGTGTCAGTGGCTATTCAGCATGCCCAGTGGTGGGGCTGATGCATCCTGTGGTGACAAACCCCGGTCCCTGCATTTGCCTAAGCAGGCACTTAGTCTGCTGAGTTATCTCACCAGCCCTAATGCTACTGATTTTTGCATGGTGAGTTTGCATCCAGCTGCTGTACTGAATCTTGTTACTAAATCAAGACATAAAGAAGTAAAAGGTCTCCACATTTGGAAGCACAGTACTCTGAGAAGAGATAAAGGGGGAATGAGAAAATCCCTTGCTCTTGAGCAAAAAGAAACAACATAAAGAAAATGGCCATACTCCCAGAATTACCATATGGATTTAATGCCATCCTGGGAAAATACCATTAGCATACCTCACAGAAGTAGAGAAAATATTTCTAAGCTTCACTGGGATCAATAAGAGATCTAGAATAGAAAAAAAAAAGCCACTCCAAATGCGTTCAGTCACCTGACCTTTATCAAAGGGAGCAAACCCTTTCATTGGGTAAAGAATTAGATTCATATTTAAGATGATGCTGGGGAAATCGTCTTTCTACATGCTAAAGATCCAAGTTTATGGTAATGCACTAACCTAAAATAAAAATGCACTAATGATCTAAATATTAAAATAGAAATACTAAACTTGCCCCAGGACAAAACGTAAGTGTAGAAAAAGACTTTATGAACAAAACTTCAGTTGTGTGGGAATTATAACAGATAATCAATAAGTAAGCTCCTATCTTATTGGAAATTTTGCACAGCAAAAGAACTCACCAACAGAGTGAAATGACAACCCACAGAATGGAAAAAAAAAATATATGCTAGATGTTCTTAAGACACAGGACTACTACCTAGACTATATAAAGAACAAAAATCTTAGAATTTGACAAAGCAAGCTCAAAGATACAATCCAAAAACAGATAAATGAGATGAATTAACACTCTTCAGCAGAAGCACAAGGGAAAAGAATAACTGAATATACAAAAAATGTTGAGCGTAACTGTTCACTCGAGAACTGCAGGTTCGAACTATGCTGCAATGCCACCTCATTCCAGAAAGAGTGCCTGTTATCAGGAACACAGTGAGGGCCAGTGACACAGACCAGTGGAGTGGCGCTTGCTTAGGTAAGCGTAGGGGCCAGGGTTCAATCCCTAACACTGCATGCCGTCCCTGCCTCATTCCCAGGCTCGATGAGCCAGTGATGGAGTCTGTGTGTGGTGGCGCGTGCCTGTAATCCCAGCACTAGGGATTACTCGTAGTGATCAGGAGGACCACTTCGAGTCTGAGCTGCGTAGTGAGGCCCTGCACAAAAAAGGAGAAAGAAAAAAAAAAAAAAAAAAAACTCCTTAAAATGAAAACAGTGAATAGAAAATGCTGACAGGGCTGTGAGGAAAAAGGAACTCATTTTCACTGTTTGTGAGATTGTGGACAGGAGCCAGCACTACTGAAGTAGGTGTTGAGGTTGCTTTAAGAAATTAGGATTATTGATCACGTGTAACCCAGACATTCCCCTTCTGGGCATCTCTCCCGATGAATTAAAGGTGCCATATCACGGTGATGTATGGAAACCCATGATGACAGAGGCAGAGCCTGAGCTAACTAAACCCTGGAAGCAAGACAACTGGCCATCAACCAACAAATGGATTAGAAAAAGGTATGGTGTTTTTTGCATACAATATAGTGCAATTTAGCCAGAAAGAGTAACATAATTGAGGCGTTTAGAGCTAAATGTGTCAACTTGGAGTCCATAAATGAAAGTGACATAAGTCAGTAAATAAAATTAAAAAGTACAAAGAAAAAAGTTTTCTTTTCTTCATTAACTTTATCAAAAATAATTACATAGCATACTGAAAATTTTAGACAGATATTGAAATGTGAAAGACACAAAGTGAGTTTTAGAGAAATATTTCTGATTTGAATACATAATATGAGATTAATAATAAATTGCACATTATAAATGAATATTTCTAAACTTAAGTGAATATATCAATAAAAAATTGTCTAAAATAAAAATGAAGAGTAAGCAATTTACATATCTGTCATGTAATAGTTCACTCTGTGCCAAAATCGAAATTTTATATTCATGAAATTAGAATTCTCAAAGTAGGGAGGGGTAGGTAATAAATATTTACAGATTTAAAATTTCTAACTTTAGGTGAAATCATAGTACCACATTTCCAAGAAAAATGAAACTTTTGCACAAAGAAATATAAATAAAATCATACCAAGATACACAAAAATGAAATTGTTCAAAACTGATTGTAAAGAAAAAATCATTAAAGCATACACATAAAAATATTAGCTATAAGCAGGGCGTGGTGGCTCACCCCTGTAATCCCAGCACTTGGGAGGCTGAGGCAGGAGGACTGGTGTGAGTTTGAGACCAGCCTGGGCTACAAAAGTGAGCTCAAGGCCAGCCTCGACTGCAGAGCGAGACCCTGTCTCAAAAAGACAGAAAAAAAAAAATTAATACCTATGGAGGAGCAAAATTAAATAGTGTCTTATTCCACATTAGGCAAAACAAAAGAGCAAGTGGGAAGGAAACTAGACTGACTAATTCGAAGGACTAAAAGCAGAAAATCTGTCCTCATTGGATTATATACTTAACAAACATACCTTTGAAAATGACCCCACAAAACTCTCTTTCAAGAATAATGTAGAAGTAAAATACTTCCATGACAAAGAATAACTGAAGAATTTCATGACAACAGAGCTAACCCTGCAGAGTTTACTAAAAGATATTCTAGAGAGGGATCAAAATGACCACAACTCCATGAATGAAAATGGAAAATACTCACCAAATAGGGCAAACAATTAAACACAGGGCAGTGTAAGGTGTACAAAAGCAGTCTTTCCATTATTCTTCTGAATACAGCAGCAAAATATTTCCATCAGAATATTCTATAAATGGGCTTCTTCTGCACCCTATGGATCATGATTCTGCCTGGGTACACAGGGTGGATATAAAGGAAATGGCAGTAATTGAGTCCCACTCGTAACACCTGGCCACCAGCAAGCATCACAGACACTGTCCATGTACACAACATACTAGAATTTTGAGTAATATCCTGTCCCCAAACTGTTAGAGCTGCTGATCATGTACTTATCATTCCATTCTTTATGTTATATTTTATTCTTAGTAATTCTTTACTGTCATGAAATCTTTCTAAGTTGATATTTTTGTATATATTAACCTATTCAAATACTATGGGAGTAAGTCAGGCGTGGTGGCTCACGGCTGTAATCCCAGCACTTGGGAGGCTGAGGCAGGAGGATTGATGCAAGTTCGAGACCAGCCTGGGCTACAAAAGTGAGCTCAAGGCCAGCCTCAACTGCATAGCAAGACCTTGTCTCAAAAAGACAAAAAAAAAAAAAAAAAAAAAAAATCAAATACTATGGGAGTACTCTAAATTGATCACAGATTCATACATATGATAGACAATATTCTGGCCTCTTAATTGGATTCACAATTTAATTTGAATTTTGGAATTTTTTTTGAAATATTTAATTTAATTTTAATTACTTAATATTTAATGAATTTTCTGAATATTGTTTAATTTTAATTTTTGTTTTATGATTTATACTGTATCTTTGATTTATAGTCTACTTAAAAGATGTGGGATGATATTTTTCTCCTAGTATTAAGAACTTTAAAATGTATATTGCTGTTTTCCACTGACTTTATGTTAGTACTTCTTGTCTTTTACACACACACACACACACACACAGACACACATACACACACACGAAAAAGTATGTATATAACCTGAGAGAAGATTGATACTGTTCTGTAGAAATTTTCAATGATCTTTTAAATGGGTTCATCTAGTATAATTATATTTTACGTAGTCCTGAATATCAACCATTTTGAGAGCTTTTTATTTTTTATCCAGGACCATACAGTGGCTTCTCTTGCCTTCTGGATTATGGACTTTGTTATTTTCTATATGCTATATCTGGAGGTATTAGAATATTTCAGTCTTGTATAACAAGAAAAAAGATTTCAAGGCTCACAGAAAGGAAGAGTTAATGTTTTAACTATTTGATCAGTCTTACATGCCTACATCTGGTAGTTTGAGCAACAAATGTGATGATAGCAATAAGTAGTATAACAACCGTTGTTAATTTCCTATTCTTGCTTCAGTTCTTGTACCACGTTTTTTGCCTTTGGTATTTGGTTTGTGTGCTGTTTTTTTTTTTTTTTTTTTTTTTTTTTTTTTTTTTTTTTTTTTTTTTTTTTTTTTTTTTTTTTTTTTTTTTTTTTTTTTTTTTTTTTTTTTTTTTTTTTTTTTTTTTTTTTTTTTTTTTTTGTTGTTGTTTTCTGTCTCTGTCTAAAAAATGAATTAGAGGGAAAAATATATATAATACACAGATGCGAACTGCTTATAATTATTGTGGTCACTTCTTACACCTAAGTTGTATCACTGAATTAAAGAAACTTAAAAAAAAACCACAAACAGGGGCTGGGGAGATAGTTCAGTAGAATAAGCACTTGCCTGGCAAGCACAATGGCCAGAGTTCAATCCCTGATTCCAAAATAAATAAGTAAATAAGTAAATAAATAAATAAATGCAAGCACAAAAGGCTTTGAGTTTATCATTCTTCATAGCTGAGTAATACTACATTGTATAAAAGGGCCACATCTTTTTCATCCATTCTTCAGATGATGGTTTTTTTGGTTGTTTCCAAGATTTGGCTATCACAAATTGTGCTGCTATAAACATAGGTGCACAGATTTCCCTATGTTGTGATGTTTTCAGTACTTGTAGGAAAATTCCCAGTAGCGGGTAGCCGGATTGAATGGGATTTCCAGTCCTAGTTTTTAAAGGAGTCTCCACACTGATCTCCATAATGGTTGTGCCAGTCTACATTCGCACCAACAGTGGAGAAGGGTTCCTTTTTTCCCCACAGCCTCTCCAAACATTCTCTCAAGCTTTCACAGAGAACAAATTAGTCAAGCAATGGCTGTGATTCATTCAGATGGCCAACACTAACAAAAGTTCTGAAAACCAAACTACGTGGTCTCAGGGTAAATCCTGAGGGGACCTGACTGACCTTGTCAGATAGAAAAGTTACATTTTTTTAATAATATAGGTCTTGCTTTATCATGGTCTTAGCCATCCAGCAGAAAAGTCTAACCATGAGGTATAAAAAGGAAAGCCATATTAATATGCTGAGTGGTAAAAGGCTCAAGTTTACAACTTCTGATAATGCCCGATGAACTGATAATCCACTACTTTTATGGACTGTGGGACTAAATATAAAGCTACTTTCTCTTTGTGAAATGAAAAGAAAGATCTGTACTGATGATGTTTAGACAAGAAATCATGTCTGCATGTTGTACTCTGAACTACTCTGATGAAGGCAACAATATGCAATGTATTATTATTAATTTTTTTCTTGTTTCAGAACTTTTGTTTGTTTGTTTATTTATTTTTATGGCTGGCTCAGCCTGCCCTGAGGGCAGGGCTGGAGCAGCATGTGGTGCTGGGGATTGAACCGCGGTCCCTGCAGCCGCCCAAGCTTTCCTAAGCAGGCACTTTAGACCACTGAGCCATCCTGCCGGGCCCCTTGCAATGTATTATTATAAAAATAAATTTTAAAAAAGCGCAAAGCATAAAAGATGACAAATTAATGCCAGGTTTAAATTATAATGCAAATTAAGTAGTTGAAGTGCACAACAAGAAGTTTAGCCATAGGTATTCAAACCTCTGGTCAGTTTCAATCCAAAATCATGCCTTTTGCTTGCAGAATTTTATTCATTTATTTATTTTAAAGAGGAAAATTAAATAGCAGAAACAAAGAAAAAATAGAGTAACAAACAACAGTGCACATGATACAGTTTCAAAACAATAATTAAAATTAAACCATAGATGTTGTATATTTCCATCATCCAATCAGTTCTTACAAAATTTTAGACCAGAAAGGATGTGTGGAAAATGTGATCTTTATATTTTTTTAAGAAGAATAAACTACAGATGGCTTCTTAAGGAGAAAGTCAAAATAAAGAAGCTGAGATAATTGTCCATCATTTTATCAAAGTCCAATTTAGAGCTGTTCCCACACATGAAATTGGGTTGAGTTGAAAAATCATCAAAATTTCTGGGAAAAGGAACAGGGCAATTATTGATTTAATAAGATTAAATTTTAAAAATTTAAATGGACAACTACACATCTAGTGGTTGCTGTCTGCCGAGTACTCTTCTAGACAACTTATCCGTGTATGTGTATGTAGTTTTACTTAATATGCAGAATATGTACTATGTGTATTATTATTGTTTCTCAAATGAGTAAAGGCGCAAGTCAGAGGACTTGATTTATTTTCCCAATAATACAGATGGAACAAACTGTGCAGCAATAACTTCAGTGCATCAGAGGCTTGAGAGCACACACCTTCCTCCCTTCAACTATGCAAGCTAAGACCGGCGAGACATCAGAGAGTTGCAGTCCCGCTTTCTGCGCATGTCGGGTTTGAGCCCCTGTAGCAAGGGAGAAGAAGGCAGGTGGAGACGAAGCCCTACCAGTTGTTCTAGCCAAAGATGCACAGTCCAACTCTTACAAATCTAACGGGTACAAATAAACAGGGATTTTTGCAAAAACTTTTGAATGATATATTAAATGGCACGCTACTGCGGATCATTTATCTTTGGCAGTCTCTATCTCTAGTACATTACTAAAAATCGTATTTTTGAAAGCAAACAGGCAGTCAGATAACTGAACTCATGATAAAATATCCACATCCCTAAACGAAACCGTGTCTTGTTGTGCGAATACTTAGATGACTATAAATGTCTCTTCTAGCAGCCCCAGAAGAACTTATGATGCCCTTCTGCCAGGGACACTGCTAATTCCGTTTCGGCACATGCTTTAGACTCATTCTTCTTCCCTGTGTAAGTAGTTGGACCTGCCTTTGCAAAGCCTAACTTCTGTGACTGATCACGGAGTGGCAACCTGACAAAAAGTGATTGAGAAACGATGCTCACAATAACGACCTGACCAAGCAGGTGTTTTGACTTCATCTCCCCTCCAGAGCCACATCCTTCCCACGCTCCCCTTAGAACCTCTGTGGCTTGTATTGTCTTGGGAATCATAAGTCTAGCCCCCTAAATCATAGTAAAGACGAGATGCTTCTAGCCTGGTGCATTGCTGACTTACAGCGCAGGCCTGGGAAATCCACTTACCCTCTTCCTTTTAGTTATGTGAAAAAGGATAAAAACTAAAGTTACTGAGTGTGACGATTAGCTAATGCCTCGAAAGCCCTAAAAAAGTTCTAAAATGCACTGTGTGATGGAGGAATAGAAATGTGTGGATGTAGTAGTTCAATTCTCCACTGCACTTTAGGCAATAAATACAACATTACAAATCCCATTCCTTTGTAGCACTGGGAGTTCCCGGGAGATCATGCCTCACTTACATGAACCCTATTAACAGCAAGCCATGCATTTACGCTTCTGTCAATAGTTTTATTGGAAGATTCTTTACACTGTATTTGCGTTAGTGGTATATGACAGGTTTTTATATTGCTATAAAATTATATGGTATAATAGTTTTAGAATAGTGTGTAATGAGTAGAGATAGAAAAATTTTAAAACTGCACACTGCTGTGAAATTATTATTACTTTGCAAGAGAGATACAGAAACTCAACAATATGGTGTGTTAAAACACTGTCCTTATAGTCCATGCTTTTTCAAGCAGAATATATTTTAATTTATGTATCTTATTGAGTAGTTAGTGAATACCAGGTAGTGTGGGTGAAAGTTCGCTATACACTTACATACAGGAGTACTTTATTTAAAGGCCGTGTTATTCATTTATAAACATGGGAAATTGCATAATGCTTCTAGCCATGTGGCCTAGTAATAAATTCATTTCATTTTTACCCAAAAGAGAAGGAGAACTTTACTTTGCCTCACTGTTGGTAAAGGGTTCAGTTCGTAGTCAGTTGGCTACCCTCCTCCTCGGAGCTGTGTTGCATCTTTCGTCCAAGTGATGAGTAACTAACACCAAAACCAATTGTAGAATACAGTTCAGTGAAATGCACATTGTGATCTTCCTAAGTCTTTTAGGTAAAATATGAAATAATTTACTTTCTTTGAAGAATTCAGTCTGTTATTTTCTGGTATATCAGGCAACCACTTGAGGCTTTGCGGAGAAATGTAGATATAAACATTAGGTATGCCAGATAAAATTTACTGAATTATTTTAGGAAGTAAATTGTGTTTGCATTTTACATAACACTATGTGATGTTTCTAATGCACAGCACAGTAAATACAGATCACCCCTCTATTTTATGTTGTTTTCCCTAAGGACATGTGACCATTAATTATGATGTGTCAAACTAAAAGCATCTAGCAGAGTAGAACCTGGTAACCAGGTAAAAGTCAGGGTGCTCTGTGTGCTTCCTGCCCTTTATCCCTGTTTTTAATCCTCTGACTTATTGACTGGTGTCACAGACCCCTTGGCTATGTACCTCTGGCATGCTGCTCCTGCCTGATCCTGGACTGAGCTGCCTCGGAGGATGAACCCAAAGATCCATTTCTCGTTTAAGTTAAACGTATTAGGTCTATGTCTCAGTAGAAAAAAGGCTGAATAATCCCAGAAATGAGTCCTGAAGGTGAGGTTGATTTTGTGCTCATCTTTGGGCAAGTGTTTTTCAGAATGCAATGCATGTGGCCTGCACGTCAACTTCCAATGGGGTTCTGGTTCCCAGCCAAGACCTTCTGAGCCCAACCTTCTACATGGACATTCCTGCTCCTGAACTCTGACCAGAACTGACCAACAGATTCTGCCTATATCATGTTAGGTGTCCTCTAGCTTGAATCTCAAATTGTTCCAAACTCCTCTGACACTTCCAAGGCTTCTGAAACACCTGATGAGGTACACTGACCAAAGCAACCCCACTTCTTGTCCTAATTTTCTGAAAGCTTAGCACAAAGTCAAGAATGCGGAACATCTGTTATGGAGAGCTGCAGGGTAGGGGTGCAGTTGGCCCACCAGAGAGGAGCAGAAGTTGGAACTCACCCGGGTTTTTGGAGTTCAATTCTTGGCATTTTGTGCCTTGTATACCAGGCATGGAGATAATGTTTGCCCCTCAAGATTTTGATTGGGTCTTGCTCTTTTCTATTTCCCTTTCTCTTTTCTGGAAGGTATTGTTTATTCTCTGCCATTGTACCTTGGGATTCTGTCACCTGCTCTTTGTGTATGTCTGCTTATTTTGAACAGGAATTCACAACTGGCTTTTTTCCTGGAATTTCAGTAGAGACTTTAACTTGAGCTTTTGAAAAAATTCACATAACTGTTGTAATTTGCGGGAGAAGGCATTATACATATTTTCTTCCTATGACAATGAGGAAAGGTAGAATTATTAACTTGTTATTTTGTTTATTTGGAAAAAGATTATGCTTTCACAGATGTACTGAGTTGTCAAGGTGACAAGTGGTGGGCTGGTGACACTCAGCAGAGTGCGTCAGCGCTGCTGGCTCAAGAAGTGCCTAGCAGACTGGCAAAGCACACCTAGGGCTGCATGGGGAGGGGCTGCCGAGGGCGATCTCTGGTGCGCTACAGGGCCTTGGGCCGATTTCTGCTTGAGCACTGTTCTCTTCTTCTGGGCTGCTGTGGACTAAGGTGATCTTCCACCATCTCCTTCTGCCACGACATCTCTGCTTTGGAGAGAACCAACCCTGAAGTCAATCTTCTGAAGCCACGAACCTGAATAAATTTTTCCACCTTGTAGTTGTAGGCGCTGAGTGTTGAGTTTCACCAATGGGAATCTGAGGAAGGCCACACATTTGTACTTCTGTCCTCGAATAGAAATGATGATAAAAAAATAACTGTGGAGCTCAAATTGGAGTGTATGCAATCTTCTAAATATACCTTCTTCATTCTTTTGGGTAATATGAATTTTGGGGGGTACTATGAATTATGATCCCACTGAATCCTTTTTTTTTTTTTTGTGGGCCACTAAGCCCACCCTGGGGCAGTGCTGGCTCAGCATGTGGTGGTGGGGATCAAACCATGGTCTCTGTACTTTGCTAAACCTTGCCTAAGCAGGCACTGTAGACTGCTGAGCTATCTTGTCGGTGCCCCACTGAATTTTTTTACTTACACATGCACCAGTGCAGAAAAACTCATGACATTTTTGTCTGAGGTAATTCACATAAGGATCAAATAATTATTTAACCTCTTTTATATTGATAAGATTGCTATAATTTTTCATATAGTATCTTAAAAGAATGTATATCTACTTACACTCTGCCTTTTATATTTTAGGAAGATACATATTTACTTTTGTCTTCATTTTTTTCACTAAAATTTGTGAAAATTTGAATAATGGATCAAAGTGACTTGAACTTTTTTTTAAATTATTTTATTTTATTTATTTATTTTCTTGTTTCACAACCTTTGTTTGTTTATTCACTCATTGTTATGGCAGGGCTGGCGCAGCATGTGGTGCCGGGGATCGAACCGTGGTCCGTGAGTCTGCCCAAGCTTTCCCAAGCAGCGCTTTAGACCACTGAGCCATCCCGCCAGGCCGGTGACTTGAACTTTTAAGAATATCAAAATTTATGCCAATATATCTCATTAAATAACTCCTGATTTAGCCGGGCGTGGTGGCGCACACCTGTAATCCCAGCACTCGGGAGGCTGAGGCAGGAGGATCGGTGTGAGTTCAAGACCAGCCTGAGCTATAAAAGTGAGCTCAAGGCCAGCCTGAACTGCATAGCGAGACCCTGCCTCAAAAAGACAAAAATAATAATAATAATAATAATAATAATAATAATAATAACTCCTGATTTTAATAAAATAAAAAGCAGTCATGGGTCTATTGGATGAAGTTTAATTTAGAGTCAGCAAGACATATGAAAAAGCAAGAACTTTGGGTCATTCAAATTAATTTTCCTTAATCTTTAGCCTCCTAATCATTATTTAAATAATCTCTGCACCAGAAATTAAAGGTAAATGAGAGGAATGCTAAGCATTTATTTTGACTCTTCCCTCAGACACTGCCTGTAAAGCAGCAGGCAGAATACTGACATGAACCAGATGTGCCACAATTAAAGTGCTGTGAGATTTCGTATACAGCTACACATGTGTTCATTTAGTACATTCTTGGTGATGGACTTCTTTACACCAGTAACTGTTCTAGGTGTTGCCACAGGAATGAATGAGAGAGGAAAGCCAGCTCTCATGGTAAGTATCACGTTCATGTTCTAGAATGTTTCCTAATCCTTCAGTTCTCAATAGATGAAACACTTTCCTTAAAATGCTTACCAAAAAAACTGTGCTTCCTCCATTTAGCCCTAAAGTGTAAACACCGACATCTACGCAATTCAGATTAAAAGAGATATCTTGAGTTCCAACTCTGTGAACAAGCTGTATGGGATTCTCAATTTATAAATATGTAAATGCAGGGTTATTTCTACTGTAAGTGGGAATTATATTTTTCATACACTCATAGGATTCATTCATTCACTCATTCGTTTGTTTGTTTATTTTGGTACATTGAATCAAACTCAGGATCTTACCCATACCAGGCAGGCACTGTGCTGCTGAGCTATTTGAAACGGTAAGTTTATAAATTCTAGTGAATGTAAGGTCATGACATTATTGCTGTACATTTTCATGTTACATGGTCTAATTTGTCTCTTGCTCTATTTCAAGGATAATAGGAGACCAGCAGTGGAGAGAGAGCACACATTAAGGGAAACAGTGAGTCTATGCACAATGTCTGTATAAAGTAACACAGAGCTCACTGGGTGCTGTCCTAAAGCGTCTCCTTTTGTAGGCATTTGTAGGTATACTGTAGACAAAAGCTGATGGTATCGCCAAAGATTTTGATTTGAAAACAAAGCTTTAAGGAAGAAAAATAATTAGCCTGTAGGTTTGAATTTTTTCAACTTTCTGGTATAAGAAGCAAATAATTGTGTTTACCTGTATACATGAGATGATAAGACGTGCTAGAAATAATTCAAGGACTAAATTCAGGCCTTCGACAAGAGGGTGGGGTCTACCATCAGCAAGATCAAAGTAAAATTCAGTAAGAATAAGAATATTATCAGAGGGACCTCAAATGTGGGCTACTGATAGTAAAATATACAGTAAAATATAATATGCAGAGTCTAACTGAACAAAAATGAAAACTAGATGATGATTCTTACATTTTGTTGAGATATTTTCTAATGGGTATGTAAAACATGACACGTCCTTATATTGGCTGCGTGATGTATGCTTTGTAGGAATAGTGCATGCTACATGCTTCCATTCGGGGCTCACATTCAAGAACCACAGAGCAAGGTGGAGACCACCCTTGTTCCTTTGCCTCTTACATCTCCTCTTTGGGAACTTGTATGTCCTGTGCGCTACTTTAAGATGGTAGCTATTTTAACTTATTTTACAATTCCCATGTCTTCGTAGCAGTGAAAATGCAAGTGGTGGTTGGAAATTGTCTACACGGGATAATTCAGGCTGAGAATACCACACTACGGTGGATGGTGCATTTTCAGAGAAAATAGGAAACAAAAATGCAAAGTATTCAGCGATTATTCAAGAGGGGGAAATGTTATTTTTGTGAGTATTTCAGACACTTAGAATAGTATTATTTGTACATAACCTGAGTTATTAGAGTTAACCCTAAAGTTTAACTCTACCTATATATCAAGATCCACTTTAAACTCTTTATATGTAAAAACACATTTAATGTTCAGCATAACCCTGAGGTAGTTAGAATTATTGTCGTTTTTTCTCAGAAAAGAGGAAATTGAGGTAGACTTTAAATGACTCACTCCCTTGATTTCCTACAAAGCAAGTACACTGTGGAGCCAGAAGCTGAAGCCCCGCCCCACGTCCCTGACTTTCTTACCATGTGGCCAGTTAGGGACGTGGTCATCTCTCTGTGTCCTCAATGGTGGCTTACATCACGATGGATGGGAAGTCTTGCGTGGCCAAGAGAAGAGTTGCAGACTGAGCTTCTCCTCGGTCCGGGTTCCACGCTTCCTACCATCTAGTTTCTCCTTGAAGTAGTTTTCATGACTTGGAATTGCAGGAAAAATGTTTCAAAAGAAAAAGTGATTAAAAAAAAATAATAAAATGTGACTTAAGGGGGAAAGTGCAGCTGCATACTTTTATTTATGTGTGAGCTGTTCTTCCACAGAGTTTTATTTGATACTCAGAAATGTCTAATAAATGGGCAATATTGCTTTCAAAAGCAAACCCTTTATTATCCAGTTATTCTGAATTCTGAATTCAGATGATTGCTCAAGTAAGGCTGTAGATAACAATAGTCCCCTTACAGAGATTAGAAAGGCCAGTATTATAGTCCCCAAACGCTGTTGACCTAGGCATGTTCATAGACACCATAGACTTCCGCTTTGCTGAATCTTCATTATGGAAACTCCTAAATTTATAGGTTAATTTACTGCAACTACCGCCCTTGTCCAGCTTGCAAATTTGTATTCAGTACTGAATGTGTGTGAGCTTATTTTTAACACATTGTAAATTTCCTTTTGAGTTAGAATTTTGGGTCCTAGAAAGCATGGGTGGGTTCTCACATTCAATCAGTACGGACCGCACGCTTCTTGCTGCAGCCTGCGGTGGGAAGGACATGGAGCTTTTGCAGGGTGGAGAGAGAGGGTAGAGAAGATCGAGCCGGGTTCCCGCAGCCCTGCTACCAGGGCACCGATGCAACCCTTTCACACAGTTACTTGCTCACCTTGAAAAGTCCCACTTCTTAGCACCATCATATTAAGGATTAATTGTCAATATAAATTTTGGAGGGAACACATCCGAATCCTTCTGAAAGGTAACAGTTAAGTCTGCCACATTTGTTTGAAATACTCAACAATATTCAAACCATTCTTGGAGTTTCCCATTAGTAGAGTCTCCTTTTTATTTTTTACCAATTGCAGTATGTATGGATTGAAATGCCTGTTTCAACTCTCTGTTGATTTTTAGCACAAGTTATGTACAATGGAGCCAAGTAAATCAACATAATTAAATGCTTTGATTAGAACCTTGGTTGCTGCTCATTAACTTGATCTGACAAAAATCATACAAGGTTTTAAGTTTTGGCTTCTTAATCGAAGCAATGGAGACATACTACTGCTTGCCATGACTTAACCACTTAGGGTTGTGAAATATTTTACATGGAATGAGCAACGCTCATTACCTGTCATCACCTTTCCAATCCTAATTATGGACAGCGTGACGGAGTGTGAAAACAGTGGAGTGAAAATGCAATGCTGCTAATATTAAAAAAAAAAAAATTCTACCAAGGAAAATATTGTACAGAAGAACTGAGAGTGCAGTAACCAAGATCTGTAACTGTAATGTATTTATAATTACAACTTATTTATCTAGACTTGACAGTGATCATAGGAAGACAGACGTTCTCGAAAGTTATGGTTTACCAGGTGTGGTCATGCATGCCTGTGATCCCAGCACTTGGAAGGCTGAGGCAGGAGGATTGTTGGAAGTTCAAGACCAGCCTGGGCTACAAAAGTGAGTTCAAGGTCAACCTGAACTGCATAGCAAGACCCTATCTCGAAAAAACAAAAAACAAAACAAAACAAAACAAAAAAAAAAGACTACAAAGTTCACTTGCCAGGCATGGTGGTTCACACCTGTAATCCCAGCATTTGGGAGGTTGAGGCAGGAGGATCGCTGTGAGTTCGAGACCAGCCTGGGTTACAAAAGTGAGCTCAAGTCCAGCCTGAAATGGATAGCAAGACCCTGTCTCAAAAAAGACCAAAAAAAAAAAAAAAAAAAAAAAAAAAAAAAAAGAAAGAAAGAAAGAAGGAAAGAAAGAAAGAAAGAAAGAAAGAAAGAGTGTATGAAGGAATATTTCACAGAAGCATCATCTATAGATATTCTTGACAGGACGCTGACTTGGGTTTGTGTTCCACAATACAGACCCACATCCACAGTGTATTCGACCTTAATAACAATACATTTTAAGCCATGTAAAACAGTCATTTGGAAATTTTACTGTCTTCCACCTCTGTAATATGCAGCTATGTTCTCCCAGGAATAATTTGACCTTAAACTCTGAGAAGTACTTCTATTTTTCTATTGCACAATTACTAGAAATTCTTCACAATAGGTTTTATCTAACACACTTTTTATTTTCTGTGAGGCTTGCATCTTACACAATGCACTCTTGATATAGGGATAAAGATTTGTGTGTATTAGTATAAAATGTTTAAAATTTGCTGAACTGACAAAATGAATATTTTAATGACTTCAGTTAAGTGAAAAATTGGTATATTATAGTGAAATCATATTCTATACTATACTTACCTCTATTATTATTAAAATATGTGCAATGCTTTTCAACAAATACGAAAGTAAGATTGCAACAAATTAATATTTAAATATATATAAATTATTGAAAAGTTAACCAAATATGCATATTTGTACAATAATATTTATAGTTGTATTCTGCATAATACCCAAAATGATGAACAATTCATATATGAAAAACCTACTAACTGCATATAGAGAATATGGAACTTCAATATAATGGAACAGCATTAAATACAAAGGGAAAAATATATTGTTCTCTGCTACATGACAGACCTCAAAACTATTATGTGAAAAGATCTTAATTGATTATTGATTCAGTTGCAAGACGTATCCAGCGTGCGTTCACAGAGAGGATGGGATGGCGGTGGGGAATGAAGGGTTAACAGCAATGGTGTTTCTCTTTAGCATGGAGAAAGTGTTCTGAGACTAGAAATTAAGGTCAAATGACACTCAGAAATGAGAGTTTCTTTCATTGTACAAATCCAATCTTTTGAAAACAGTTCTACATTTACACTATATGTTCATTTTATATAGGCCCTATTAGTGTTAACATTTTGTGGCATAAAATATTGGATCTTGTGTCACTGTGACGTTTCACTTTTTAAATATTCTAATTTACCTGAAAAGTGGACTGAGGAGATAGCTCAGAAGTCTAGGAGTCTGCTTTTGAAACACAAAGACCAGAGTTTTAGCCCTGGCACAGCGTGCCATGCCTGAAGCCCTGAGCGTGGTGGTGCGCTCCTGTAATCCCAGCCTCAGGGAGGCACTGACAGGAGGTTCATTACGAGTCCGAGCTGCAGAGGGAGACACTGTATCAATAACAGTAATTAAAATTTTTAATTACCTGGGGAATTATTAACTTCTTTATTTAATTTACCTTAATCACTGTAAACTATTATACTTTATTTTAATCTGTTATGTGCAATATCTTTCATATATAACCCATCATCATAATTCTTCATATACTGAGTTTTACAGAAAAATAACTTGAGACGAACTCTACATTTAAAATGTTAGAAAATTTGATTTGGGAGTTTTAAAATGTAACTATAAAGAGAGTCACAATTAATATTCCATTTTAAAGTCACATATAGTAAATCATAAGAAACGAATGCTGTGTTTTATGAAGTCTAAATTATATTATTTTGTGGGTAAGAAATAGTCTTAGGAAAACAGTCACAGATGGCACCTAGAATAAACATTATTTTGTGTTAACATGCTGAGATTTCTGTTTCTCTGGGAATCTATTAATGTGTATCAATTATCCATCATGTTTGCTTCCTTTGGAATATAGCTATCAATACGGCACTATCAGCTTCAGAGGGTGTTTTGGAAAGAACTGACTCTCCTTGTGCAAATTACATTGTGAATGTGCAACACGCTTCGCTATAGTGTCGGTCAAGCGCTTCCTTGCTGCTGTGCATTATGGTCAAGAGTGGCCATGGATTACCAAGTGGAGAGTGATTCTAACTACTATCCAGTGGCCGTGCTCCCCTCCTTGCAGTAGCGTATGATTTATGAAGCTCAGAAAGGCTTCTTTCCTCAGCATAATAGCATCACATTTTGCATAAACTTGTGGAAAATGGAAAATTACATTTATGTCTATATTTTTTTGGCTCTTCACTTCTAAATAAAAATTTAGATTTGCTAACAATCTAAATAAATGCAAGGTTTGGTTTTTACATCCTAACCTACTGGAAATATATATATATATATATATATATATATATATATATATATATATATATATCACTATGTAGAGTGTTTGATTATTTAAACTAATATTTTAAGGTTGTTGAACTAAGAGATAACCATTCAATCAATGGTTTAAGTAAACTTAGCTAGTATAGACTGAAAGGGCAAAAGGCATTCTACTCTCTTGCAAGAAAATTTTCAATCTCATATACATTCAAATATAAAACATGGGGAAATATAATTCTTCAAATTACTAGAAAACTATTACAAAACAGTCTAAGTTTAACAATGTGCATATTTTTAAGATTGGATTTTATTTTAAAGAGTAAAACCAAAAGCAAAGCACAAACAAGTAAAGAAACAGTAACACACAACAATATATATGCTACCTATTTTCAAAACAGGAATAGCAAATTAACAATGGTTGTTATATTGCATATCTTTATCACCGAATCTGTTTCTCAGATTAACAGACACAGTTTTGCAAGATTCGACAAATAATTCAACATCAATGTTTGTTTTCAATACACCTTAATAACTTTTTCTTATTATTTTAATATTTTTAATTTATTTTAAAGAGGGTATAATAATAATTTATGAGACATTAGAAGCAGCACATGTTCAGAAGAACAAGAAGAGAGGCATTCAACTGTGGGTTTTGTATTGTGTTATTGCTGTCACTGATGTCGTTGCTCAGATTGCAGATATTAGCGTATAGAGTTAGTCACAGTGGACATTTTAAACACTAACTGTTCTTCTTAAAAAACTGATGGAAGCCAGGCGTGGTGGCACACACCTGTAACCCCAGCACTGGGGAGGCTGGGGCAGGAGGATCAGTGAGAGTTCAAGACCAGCCTCAGCTACAAAAGTGAGTTCAAGACCAGCCTGAACTGCATAGCGAGACCCTGTCTCAAAAAAGAAAGACAAAAAAAAAAAAAAAAAAAGACAAAAATTAAAAATTAAAAAAAAACTGATGGAAGCTAGCAATACAAAATTGAAAGACATTTGTTTAAATGCTATGTGTAGTTTTCAAGCACAGCTAGAAGCAAGACTTAAACATGATTGCTAAGAATATCTTGCTTATCCCTTTTCCAGATTCTATTTTTATTATTTTATTAGATTATTTTCCCTTTTAAATTTTTGGTTATTTTTGATTAAAATGATACAAGAGAAACCAAATTCAGGTTCTTTCAATTCCATGACATCAGAATTCGGAGAGCTTTTTCACAATCCTAACAGGAAGTTATTTTGAGAGAACTGTTTGGATTTTGTTTAGTTAGCCGCCCACTGCCACCTGCCATTTGTCGGTGCAGTAGGGAAGGAGCTAACGAGCTGATATCTGATCTTGTAGGAAGGGAGAGGCAAAGTTATCTTTTTAAAAACAAGTACTTTTGTAGGTCAAAAATAGCAGTACATACACGTCTAAATAATCACAATGCAAAGAATGGTATCACTAGGTATTGACTGGCATGATCACTTAGTTTATATCCAAAATGTCTGACAAAGAACGGAGAATGGGAAACTTAGACATAGATCATCTTTTCACGTATGTTGAGCTTCCTTTTCTCTACGAAAAGCTACATACATACCTTTTAACGAACTGTAAAGTTTATTTTTTAAAATGATTAGCCCAGTGTGGGGGTTTAGAGGAGCCATTTGTCAGAATAGCGCACAAAACAGTTTTACAGTACCTTCTTAAAAATTACAACTTTGGAACTAGAAAATATTGTACAACATTTAGCTAAAATATGTAATTTAGGAGGGTGGGCCTTGAAGCTCAGTGGATTAAAGTGCCTGCTTAAGAAGACGCAGTGGCAGGGGTTCAATCCCCAGTGTGCCATGCCGGTCTCACTCTATGGTGCACTGAGACAGCGATTGAAACTGGCCATGGTGGTGCGCACCTGTAGGCTCAGCTCTTGGGAATCTGAAAACAGGAGGATCACTACAAGTCCAATCTGTGTAGTGAGACATTGTAGACCCTGTAAACTCTGTACTAGATATGAGAAATAAATAAATAAATAAATAAATAAATAAATAAATAAATAAATAAATAAAAACACATAACTTAGAGTTGACAAAATCGATTTGGGACTAGGTGCAATGATTTCTCCAAAGTTATATAAGAGATTATAAACAATTACGTAAGCGAAGGGCTCCATGCTTTACTAAGGATGGTTTTCTGAGGACTTTGCGCGTAGATTGTTCATTTTCCCGAGCAAGCAATAATGCTTGTTGAGCAAACAAATCCATCTTCATCTATATTTACATATTTCGGGCCTGAAGAAGCATAAAGCATCGGTCTATAAGCATTTGGCTATTCGTCTGTGACACCCTGCTTTCCACTTCTACCAGTGGACAAGCCACTTTTAAAAGATAACGACACAGTTCTTCGACCAGCCAACAGACATGGTGAAGAAGTCAAACCCACATCTCAGGTGGCGAGACCAGGGCAGATCAGGAGCCAAGCAGCGCTGTTGCGGCTCACAGGTGAGCGGGGTGACATCTCTTTGTCCAAGTACGTTTTTATCAAACAGTTCGCTTTCCATAATAACTTCCTGAAAATTAACTACTTAAATGTACCCTTGATTTTATATTGTTTGTCATTTTAGCCCAGCCATTAAAGGTTTAGAAATTCTGATAAAAACTAGATGACAGTGTTTCTATTCTGTCCTAGATAGGCAAAAATAATGAATAAATGACAATTCCAATGATATTCGTGCATATTTTTTTGAAAATAGAGCTAATACTAAAAGAAGAACAGTAATCTCCTTGTACAATTTACTGTCACTTTGTAATTAGCTTAATGTTAACACTAACCAGAATTACACTTGTAGTATGAATAACTCACTAATGAGAACTGTATCAGTTGTAAATGGAAACCAAGTACCTGCGCTCAAAGTAATATTTATAACACTAAAATAATAGCATCAATTAGACACTTTCTGAAAAAGAAATATTATTTTAAATAGTTTCATTAGTTTGTCATAATATCTTTGAAAGATTACATAATTAGTCACAGAAACAAAACTGAACCAGCTTATTCAATTCAGCAATCCAAAAGTATTAAATACAATATGTGATGCATTCATTTTAAAACTCACTAGAACTCTAAAGAATCTCAACAATAGGGAAAAGAAAGATCCAAAAAGTAAAAGGAAAAATATCTCAATAAAACTATCATGGTGTGCTTCAATTTGATTGTGTGTGCAGACAAAAATAATTTGTACATATCTAAACAAAATGATATAAATACTCTTATAGGATATTAAATCTTTGAAATTGAAAGAAATATATGAAAGAATCAAGAAATGTCACCTATGGCATTGGCTTAGTTATTTAGTTGGTTTAATTAAGAGTTATTAAAACAGTTTTAAGATAAAACCTAATATACTGTCATTTTTCATTTGATTTTCATGATCCAAAGTTTTATTTTCAACACGTGTATATCAGTAAGTGAATTTTTCCATTTTTCTTTTATTTATTTTGTTCTACTCTGTAATATTTTCTTCTGATTACAGCTTTGGACATTGGGCTCGCTGTGCACTTTCCTAGATCTTTGTGGTATGTAAGGGTTTTTTTGTTTTGTTTTGTTTTTGTATTATGGCCAGCTTAGTCTGCCCTAGGTGTGGGGGCTGGTGCAGCATGCGGTGCAGGGGATCGAACTGTGGTTCCTGCTGCTGCCTAAGCTTGCCAAAGCAGGCGCTTTAGACCGCTGAGCCATCTTGCTGCCCCCTGGTGAGGTTGTTTAGGGATTTCCGTTCTTTTTCTTTCTTTTTATGTACACCTTTGTAGCTGCAAAATTCGTGCTGAAAATAGCTTCTGTTACAGCCCGTCCACTTTGGTAATCTGTTTTCATCTTTATTTGTCTAAAGATACTTTTAAATTTCCCTGTAAATTTCTTTAAGAAAATTGACGAAGAGTATATTCTTAGATTTCATCCATTTGGAAATGTTCTGAAGTCATTTCTCTCTTGTTTTTCAGTTTTGTAAATGGTGGTCAGATAGTATACTTGATAGGATTATGAATTTTCTTAAATTTGTTAAGTCCATCTTGTGATTCAGTGTATGATGCACCCAATAGTATTTATGGTATGTATCTGTGAAAAGATATGTGTTTCACTGCTTTTTTTTTTTTTTTTTTTGTCTTTTTGAGACAAGGTCTCACTATGCAATTCTGGCTAGCCTTGAGCTCACTTTTGTAGCCCAGGCTGGTCTCGAACTCACACCGATCTTCCTGCCTCAGCTTACCATGTGCCACCATGCCCAGCTTGTTTCACTGCTACTGGAAGAATTTTTTCCACTGCTGTTATGGACTGTTGGACTATACATAGTTACTTTATGTTAGTTCAATGAGAAGAAAGATCTGTAGTAGCAGTGTTTAGAGAGGATATCATCTCTGCATCTTGTACTCTGAACAACTACTAGGAAGACAACAATATGCAGTCTGTTAATTATTGTAACTGTCCTAGTAACCTGTTATGGAACTGTCTCATTTTTATTTCTTTCTTATTCAAATTAACAATTTTTTTTTAAAAAAAGAAAGGATTTTTCTATTATGTCAGTTTCACTTTTACAATATGGTTGAAAACCAGTTTTTAAAAAAACAGATGTGCTGTTCGGCTATTTATCACTGTGGAAAGTGGAGGTGCTGAGGCCATTAACAGAACACTCCAGGGAAGCCTCCATGCCGCTTCAGGTCAGTTCAGAGCTGATGTTGGTGAGGAAGGGCTGCTACTAGCAGAAGCTGTCAGCAGAATGGACACCTTCCCAGCAAATGCTGGGTGGGAGATTGTGAAACCGGTAGCCACACCATTTCAGGTATTTAGGGGAGATTGTGTTGTCTGTTGTAGATTTTTTTTTTTTTTTTTTTTTTTTTTTTTTTTTTTTTTTTTTTTTTTTTTTTTTTTTTTTTTTTTTGTGGGACTGGGATTCAAACTCATGACCTTGCATTTGACAGCAGGCACTTGTGCCAGGGGGCTATCTCCCCTGAAATTTTGCAACAGGCTGGAATTTTTATGATTAGGAGATGTAAGACACTAAATCATATCACAAGCTTTCAAACTCAGAAGCAGTATGTGAAAATAATTTAGTGTTCTCAGTAAGAACTAGATCATATTTTGAAAAAAGACCATTCGAAGTCTGCCTTCAATTTTCACGCTGACTCAAATGTACAGAATACAGAATATTTCAACCATAGTTATTATGCCTATCCAACTAGACACACATGAGCCCAGACTTCTGAGTCACCCCAGTGCTGTGCCATCCACTACAGCTCTGGCCATTAAGCCAGTACCTGGGGACGCGGGCTCTGGAAAAGGAACTGTGAATACAGGGTATACATCCCCACTAGTAATCCATACCCATATCCTACAACAGACCAGGGCCAAGCACCCCACCTAGGCTTCCATTAGATCGTACCATGGGCTGGGTCAACAACCCTGCATCAGGCATTTGGTCTACCCTTGAAGACACAGACTCTAGACCTTCAGGATTCAAGCTCATTCCTGGGGACACACAGGATGATAAGGCAAGCTGTCAGGTCCATCCCACTAGATCCCAATGCTGGGAGTTCCCAGGTTCCACAGTCTCACCTGTGGCCCCAGTGCCCAAGCAGGCCCTTTCAACCCTGGCATTAATGACATAACTGTACAATCAGCTTCCTGAATGGCGTTCACAGATCTCTGGCTCTAAACTAGTCCTCAGAAGTTGTTCACACAAGGGATTGAGCCTCAGGACTGCAGGCTACTAGGATCTCAGAATTGAGGCCTGGTCCAGTATACTCAGAGTGAGGGGCCATCACACAGCACTCCCCATAAACCAATGGTGCAAAACTATCAACACCTGTGACCCAGTATCTGGGAAGTCAGGTCCTGACCACCAGATCGAAGTTCTGGCTCTACTGTGGTGTCTCCAGTCTCCAAGCTGAACTCTAAAATTGTATTTTCCAGTTCCACCGCTGCACATCAAAGCTCTAAGCCCAGCCACATGAACACAGTATGAAAAACTTTGGTGACCCAGCAAACGGGTCAACCTGAATAGCATTACCCTCAATCCTACCAAATCTCAATTGCTAATGGTGGTTCTTCCCACTTTTTCTATATCAATTTCATACCAGATTCCTGGAACTTATTCTCTATCTATCTATCTATCTATATTCTAGATGTACTATCTCAACCCTGTGACTTTCAAGATATCAGAATCAAAATCAATCATTCTTTTGTATCCCATGCAGGACAGATAAGGTGTCACTGTCTTTGTCATGAATTAACTCAAGCCAAATATCTTCTCATGCTTCCTTGAAATTCTTATTTCTCTTACTTATTAAAGTGAGAATGCTGTGTTTGAAGTGAATGAATGTTATGTAGAGTAATAAAAACACAAAGTAAGCCTCATTGTGTAACTACTAAAATAACTTAAAAACAAGAATAGCTTTTGTTAAAGGTTGTCAAAATTTATTTTGGGAAAAATAATCATCGCTCAACTAAACAACAATAGTACCAAGTTGCACATATTTTATAGATATAGATATAGAGATAGAGATAGAGATAGAGATAGAGATAGAGATAGAGATAGAGAAAGAGATAGAGATAGAGATAGGGATAGAGATAGAGATAGAGATAGAGAGAGAGATATAGGTATATTTTTTTTTTGTCTTTTTGAGACAGGGTCTCACTATGTAGCTCAGGCTGGCCTTGAGCTCACTTTGGTAACCCAGGCTGGTCTCGAAGTCTCACCGATCCTCCTGCCTCAGCCTCCAGAGTGCTGGGATTACAGGCATGCACCACCATGCCCGGCCTTTGTGATGCATATTTTTTATTGTTTATTTTAATTTATTTTTTAAAGCAGAATATATTTATAGGGGGAGAGAAAGCTCCTATCCTAGAGAGGGACAGAAGGGGGTCCCAAGTGGGCTGCTCCCAGATCACATATAACATAAAAATCTTAATAATATTTTTCTCTTCTAAAAATTATATTTATATTTTTAATAAAACAAAAAAGCAATTGACAATATAAGAAATACTTGTAAAAAATGGTTTCATTTCTACAATTCTACCTCTAAAAATGAGTTATAACTGATATCTTTACAAGATCCCATAACATTTCTTATTATCCATGTATGTGTGTGCATATATATATATATATACATATATATATATATATTTAATGTTATATTATAAATATTATTTTTTGCTATTTTATATCTCCTTTGTATATACTTGAAAAATTATCAGCCTTTGAAGGGCTAGTCTTTCAATTTGGAAGTTAAACTGACTTGCAGTTTTTGAAATCCTACTATTGAAATGAGTAATGATATAATTTGCTATGGTCAGAAACAACTTAAAAATAGATTATATTCACTGTCATTATAAATAATGTGAGTCCAGGCAGGATGGTGCATGCCTATAACCCCAGCACTGGAGAGGCTAAAAACAGGAGGATCCTTATGAGTCTGAGCTGCATAGTGAATCCCTGTACCAAATATATTTTAAAAATAATAGATAAATAAATAAATAAAAATAATATAATGATTAAAATTTTGCAATATTATCATTATGAACCTATGAGTAAATTACATTTTCTTTATTATGGTTTTCTCTAATTTGAATTGTTCTCAGCATATAAACTTTTTTCAATGTTTATATATCTTTAACTATGCTCATGTTCTCTGCATTAACAAGGAGATTTAGTAGTGCCAGGATTATGTATCAGCATACAAAAGCTGACATAAATTTGAGTCCAGGTTAGAGCGGCTGAATTATTGAAAGAATATTGCTTGGTAATAATTTGTACTTTGCTTTTTTTTTTTTTTTTTTTGCAAGAACATGAGTCAGGAAGTAATCTGCCTTCTGACAAACAGAAATAGCATATAAAAATGTCAATTTCGTGAGTATGAATGAGGACCAAGCTGTTGCCTAAAGGACAATTGACTTACCAGAAATTTGTAGATAGCACAAAATAAGTGAACTGCTCTCTTACAGCAAGACCCTATTATAACACTTTAACGTGAACAAATTATGTTGGCAGTGATTGACTGCAACGTACATGAGGATATAAACAAACTAAGAAACAAATTAAACACAGTTTTTCAACAGATCTGTCCTCATTGACTTCCAAAGTTCATCTGCATCTCACGGTATAGATGTCAAAGGCAAAGTTGGATCACGTAAATAGAATTCCATCTCTATATGTTTACTGTGAGGAAGGACGCCGCACCTCTGTCCAGACAGTTAGGTAATCACAGCTGAGACAGAAAATACCTAGCTTAGGGAAGTAGAATTTAGCTCTGTCTCAATTGGGTGATGTTATTTTGGTGAGAGATAGAAACTTCACTTAGGAAACAGAACTTAGCTCAGTCTAGGAAGTGAGCCTGCTTTGTCCCCTATGCCCAATCACTTTACACACATTTCCTAAACTCAGAACGTTTTTTTACAAAAATCTCTAGTGGGCTATCTTGTTTGCCTTATTAATGGTCTTCTGTGACCTAATTTTCACAATTTGAGATATTTATCCTAATTATCACCTGCAAAGAGTAATAATCTATCTGAAATTCGCTTTTCTTCCCTATATCAATATTAATAACATCTAATTAGTACTACGGCCTCCTATACTTGTACCAAATTATATACTTGAAATGATTTTTCAATTTGCAACTGAATCTCCATGAAAAATTACTTTTATAGCTGCTAGTCACATGGAGTCAAATATCTACTTAAATGTCAAATTAACAATAGAATTATTCTACCTGAATATGTACTTGAGAAATATAGTTTAAATATGCTTTAAATTATTCCTAACATAAGGACTCATGCCCCTATAACTTTGCAAAGTCCAAAGAGAAGGAGAGTTTGAATGTCTGTTATGGTTTGTCTCTAGCTTTCCATCCAAAGCCTCAGATAGTCCTGGAGTGGACTTCTAGAGTTTGTGATTCATTCGTGATCTAGTGCTGGGACTGTGAATATGAGTACTAGGCCAGGCCTGGGGTGGACAGCCTGACTGCAGCGTAAGGGAGTCAGGCCTGCTCTTTGGCCCTCGCTGCCACTACTCTTCTGCTCTTGCTCTTTCGCTGTTTTCCAACACCATGAGAAGCTGCCCTCGGCCATGGGCCACTCTGCCTTGGAGCCAGCTGAGTAGGGACTGAAATCTCGACTAACAAAGCTTCCCTTCCTTCATTTTGAATGTTGGATATTTATCCCAGGAACAAAAGTAGGATAAGCGCGACAACGTCCTAATATATTTTCTGGGTTACAATTGTTTCTCTTCTCCTATCAGGTCATAATGAAAAAGGAGTCTTACAGCACAACTTTTTAATAAATTCATTTATCATAAGTAGCTGCCTGTCACAGATAGTGAAACCAAACTTGTTATTCAGGGCAGAAATTTTAAGAAGAGTAATTCAATAATTAAAAGATGATTTTCTAAACTTTATTAAAATTACTTGACACATTATAGCACACACACATATATCACTTCAGAGGACATATATTTCAGTAACATACATGAAGACATTTCTGTTTTCATTCAGAAATAAACATAAACTTGCTATTTGTCCTAATTGTTTTGTATGAAACAGTCAGAAAATATGAAATCTCTCTTATGTACTTCTGCATTTTAATGCTATGTCCTTTAAATATTCTCAGGCTCTGCTTATCATTAACATGCAACAGGTAAGATTATTTTTCTGTTGTAATTTAATCATGATAGGCATAACCAATTAATTTACAGATCTATTACTCAGATATTTGAATATTGACAATAGCATAACTGTAAATGAAACAAAAATGTTTCTGCAATATGATAATGGATAAAGTTGCCCATTTGGACATTTGAATCCAACATCCCCATACTGGAAGCCTTGAGGAAGAGAGATAGGTAGAAGGATACCTGGTATTAATCAGGGGTTTTATCTATGCCTTTATATGTGGGGACAGTAAGATTAAACTTTACAAATACAGTTGTATTATGTCAAAAAGCTTCTGGGAAGGGGGATGTGACCCATAAATTGCACAACATGCAGGAGACTCTGGGTTACATCTTCCAGTCCTTAAGAAAATAAATTGGTCCACAAGAGAAAGGAGATAATCCACAGAAAAGATATAGTTGTGTGCCTGTACGACTTTAAAATAATTTTGATATATTTTAATAAACAATATTATTTACAGACATCAAGATGCCATAAACATATAAGTCAAAGATAACTTGAAGCTTAAAGAGTTAAGATATATGCCCTGTTAACATCCCGATTATTTGATGTCCATATTCATTAGAATGTGCTTCAGTTTTAACGTATTGCAACAAGAATGAAATTTAGGTAAAATTCCAAAATGTTACTTTTTTCCCATGGTTTGGCTCTTTAACAAATAGACTTACGAATTATTCTGCGTATTCATTTCTTTGTAATTAGTGAACAAAACTAGGAATCCGGATCTTTATAAATCCAGAGGACACAGCTGTAAAAAAGAATCCTTTTCACAGAATTTCATTTTAACTAAATAACAGTCTATTAGCACAATAATATTCACAAATGAAAAGCAAAGAGTGAAGCTATATCTATATTATTTAAGATAATAAAGTCATTAACAAAAATAATTAGAAAGAATCTGAGTTTACGCTATGCCCTCTTGGTTTTAGACGCTTCCCTTGGTTCTCCTCTGCATAACAAAGAGGTCGGTCTTGTAGCTTATACAGGGAATAGCAGAAGGAAGGCATGGGGAGAAAGCAGAAGGGAGAAGTAATAGTAATTTTTGTTAATGCATTTGGTACAAGGCTTAACTAGGCATCGAGGGCTCCTGGAGGTCCTCCTGTTTTCAGCCTCCCCGGAACTGGGATTACAAGCATGCGCCGCCCAACCCAGTCTCAGTAGCCAGCTCAGCACACCCAGGGGATGGGATCAGCATGGCATATGGTGCCAGGGATCGAAGCCTGCTCCCTGTGCTTGCCTAATCGGACACTTAGTCCTCTGAGTTCACCTGCCCTTTAGCACTATTTTGTGTGTGTAACTTTGTCACTTTGCTCTCTGAGATCCATAAAAGTAGTCCCATCCTTTGCAGTGGAGAGCCCTCCCTACCCCGCGTAACACCCTCATATGGGGTTGGTCTCCCAAGCCTCAGTGGTGCTTATTTCCTGGGGTGGATTCCACCTCCTTCCCTATTTGCCCTTCCTCGCTGATTGGTCCGCCCTCCTCGTGGCCAGTGTGGAGCTGATCTAACGATGACACACAGTTTGTGTCACCTTTTCCTTATCACATTACCAATGTAGCTATTGGCTTTCTCATGACCGAATGCCAAGAGTCACTTCAAATTTCTCCATCTCATCCTAGATTACTATTGTTTTAAATACTACTATTGCTGTTGCCAAAGAGAGAAAGGTGATATTTGTCTAAAATTATCAGAAGGAACTACCAATTTTTAGTAGATATTAACATTTAAAGTCTTGAAAAGTATAATATTTTTCATAGAATTCTTGAAATATTTGAATTCATCTTTTTTTTTTTTTGAATTCATCTTTTTTTAAAATTCATCTTTACAAGCAAAATGATTGGTCAGATTTTCTATGATGTTTCAGTTTATTCTAAAAGTGTAAAATCACTGTTTTATTTCCTCTTGTTTTACTTTTGTTGGTTTTAGTGGTGGTATAGCAGATTTAGACTAGGATCTTCACAATGAACTGGATCTCCAGCCTTTTGATTTTGAGAATGGGTTTCATTAAGTCAAGAAATCACCAGGATGGGCTGAAATTTGTGGTCCTCCTGTGGCAGCATTCAGAGCGCTGGGATTACAGGCATGCTCCAACCTGTGTGGTTTGTACTTTAATTTTTAAATGCATGTCGTTATAGTTTAATTATATTAAGGTCAGTCCCAGAGTGTTGTCTTCATTGAAACAACACTCTATCCAGGTAGATAAAATTTTTGTCAAGTGGGACATTGCAGTAGAAATGCTAAGAATATACTTCAGACAGGAATTCTATAGTAACTGTAAATGAGTGGAGAATTGAAAACATGGAAATTATAGATTCAATGATTGCAATTATGGTTTCATCAGCTGTGCATGGTAAAAAATAACTCCTAGATCTTCTTACTTAAACATTATGAAAAATTTCATCAACTAGAAACAGATGTAATAGGCAATTTGTTTCAAATAAATTAGTTTGTGAGCCCACAAACTCCTTTGTTTTAAAGCTACAAATGGCAGGTGAAATTGCATAACTGGTCTTTATTTTGCTTACTTTTTTTTCCAACCTTTTGGCCTTGCACAACTAAATTTACTTCCTAGTGTGATTTAACATCAACATCAGTTTTTAAACTTAGGAACTTCGAGTAACGCTCTACAAACTGAACAGTCAGATCAGGTAGACTATTTCATATCAATGAAAATGTACCCATCGAAGTATAAGAACTAATTTTCACCCACACAAGAAAGAAGAATTTATTTGCTCAAACATGTACAGAATTGAAAATTGAGTGGCTTGTGCTGCATTGTAGATCTAATGCAGAATGGAAGTTCCACCCAATTTTATAATCTACTTTTTAAATAACTTGGTAGTCTAGGTCCTCAAAAGCAATCCAAGAAGGAGGAGGTGGACCGCTGGACTCGTCCCTCAGTCATGACTGGAGGGAAAAAAAACAACACCCAGCCTTCTCTGACTCACCCAACCCTGCAAGGCCACCCGGAAGCGTAAGACCTCCTTGTTCATAGTTCTGCACACCCATGAGCAGGCAGGGAGCTTGTTTCGGCATCGCAGTCCAGAAAGCTAACCTCACACTCAAATAGTAGATAGAAAAAAAAAATTTCTCTGAGGTGTGTAAGCAACGTGACAGAACACAAGAGAAAGCGAGGTTTCTGAAAATAGCAAGACAAAAGCATGCATTCTCCCCTCAAGTTTAATGCTTGGGTAGACTTAAAATCATTCATGCATTCATTCACATAGAAGTTTTTTACAAGACTACTATTTTTAATAGCTGAACTAATAATAATGCCTTGCATTAAAAGGAAGACAAGGAAGTAATTATAATAAAATTTAAAATTCAATGAACTTTAAAAAAATTGGGTCAAATTGTAAAAAAAAAAATCAATCTTTAAGAAATTAAAGGGGCTGGGGAGATAGCTCTGAGGCACAAGTGCCTGCTGGGCAAGTGCAAGGTCGTGAGTTCAAACCCTGGTCCCACAAAAAAAAAAAAAAAAAAAAAAAAAAAAATTAAGTAAAAGTTTAAAGTCACATGCATGTACATTGCTTGGGTTTATTTGTCACAAGTACGTTATCTGGAAAAGCAGTGTAACATGGGCTGGGAGACAGCACAAACTCTTTAGGCACCATGATCAGGAAGGTATATTGTTTGCTGGCGTTGCTCAGAGGAAGATGGAATTCAGTTGAAGAGGCTGAGGAGACAACTGACGCTGTGAGAGAGAAAGTAAGAGACTTGGAAGAGGTAGGAGTGCCAGAAAGAGGACGGAATACAGTAAAGGAAAAAAAAACAACTTGGGAAAGCAAGTGGAGGAAATGTCCTCCACCTTGAGGACAGCAGGCATGAAGAGAAAGGATGAGCGAGCTAGGGGCCTTGTGGGGGAGAGCTTCAGACAGAGCTGCCAGATGAGCCTGATTTTTGATGGTGATCATTGAAAGCCAGGGCGATGAGGTTGGATGGCGAATCTGAAGGATCAAGCATGTTTTGGAACTATAGATTTAGAAACATTTTAATGAATATTAAAAGTATTTATTTACCTGGTACAGGGCCTTGCTACTGCAGCTCAGGCTCATATTGATCCTCTTGTCTCAGGCTCCCTAATGCCAGGATTACAGGTGTGCACGACCACATCAGGTCTTGGTGGCCAGCTCTGTGCACCCAGGGGCAGGGCTGGTGTGACATGTGGTGCTGGGGACTGAACGCTGGTCCCTGCACTTGCCAGTCAGGCTGTTAGACTGCCCAGATCTCTTCCTAGCTCCTCGAAACATTTGAAATGTTAGATAGAAAAAAAGTCTTAAGTTTTAAGGAAGGAGAAAGGAAAGAGGGTAACAGAGAGGGAAGGGAAGAAGGAAGGAAGGAAGGAAGGAAAAAGAGAGAGAGAGAAAGAAAGAAAGAAAGAAAGAAAGAAAGAAAGAAAGAAAGAAAGAAAGAGAAAGAGAAAAAGAAGAGAAATTTAGAAATCTAATCATTTACAAAATCGTAGCAGGTCAGTCCTATGGTATTTTTTCGTTGTCTGTTATTCTCTTTTATTACCCACACTTTAAAAAAAAAAGACATTTACGTGAGAGAGGGTATAGCAATAATTGATATGACATGAGAAGCAGCATGCATCTAAAAGACCAAATGACAGACATTCCAAGCATGATTTCAGTAGTTGCTTTTTATCATATTCTATAGGGATTTATTAGAATATCAATGGTTGATGGAAAATACTGGTTCCATGTAAGTCTAAGACATTAGAGATTCAGAAAAATAATGTTGTTAAGTTCAAGTGCCTATGTTATAGGGTAATAGTATCACTAAGCTTCTCTTCTCGAGGGGTAACAACTTAAGCTTCCAGACCAAAAAATTGGAAAAAAGAAAGTGATACAAAGATAACCAATATTTTGACTCTGGCCTTTCAAGATCATTGAGGGCTCCGGACATAAGAGAAACTTTATTGTAACATCCTATAACTCAGAGGTGTCTCAATTTTCTGTTCAAGGAGAATATGGGGCCACAGAGGAAAGGGATTCACGATGTACAGTGTGCCTAAGGAGAGTTACTCAGAGAGAAAACATTCTCTCAGGCTTTCACAGAGAGCAAACCGGTCAAGCAATGGCCATGACTCATCCAGATTGTTGATACTGACTAAAGTTCTACAAAATGCTGTACATGGTTTCAAGGTAAACCCTGAGGGGCTTTGACTGATCTAGTCAGGTACAAAAATTACAGTTTTTGTTATATAGGCCTTGATTTAACTTTATCTTAACCGTCCAGCAGAAAAGTCTAATCACGAGGTATAGAAAGTAAAGCCAGATTAGCATGCTAAGCTATGAAACACTCTATCAACAGCTTACAGCATTGCCAGTTCTGCTGAAAATCCACTACTTTTATGGAATATTGAACTCTATATATAATTACTTTCTCTTAGTTCAATGAGAAGAAATACTTATACAGCAGTACTTAGAAAGTTAGCATGTGTACATCTTGTGCTCTGAACCACTACTAAGAAGACGACAATATGCAATATATTAATTATTGTGGTTGTCGTACTAACATGATTTCCTACTGTCTCACTGTTATTTCTTATTAAAATTAATGAAATAAAGAAAAAAGAAGAATGAAAGAAAGAAAGGAGAAATTTGAAGCATCAGGGGGCAACTCTGCCAGCCAGTGCTTATCATCTGTCTTAATGAACTGATCAAGAAGAAACTGAATTATACATTTATAAACATTGTTGTAAAATATTTTTTGGTGAACATAAATTATGCTTTCTCTGAGGAGTGAAATTCCTGTACAATTCTATTGAGCCATTGCCAAATTGACTTTCTTTTTTAAAAAATTTTGTTAATTTTAATGAGAAAGACGTAATAATGAGACAGTTTCAAAACATGTTAGTAGGACTGCCACAATAATTAATACACTGCATATTGTTGTCTTCATAGTAGTTGTTCAGAGCATAAGATGCAGACATGGTAGCTTTTCTAAGGACCATTAATACAAATCTTTCTTTTCATTGAACTAAGAGAAAGCAGTTCTAGGTATAGTTCAATAGTCCATGATAGTGGTGGATTATCAGCAGAAGTGGCAATGTTGTAAGCTATTGACTTGAGCCTTTTACAGCTCATCATGTTAATATGACTTTACTTTTAATACCTTGTGGTTAGCCTTTTTGGCTGCATGGTTAAGACCAAGATAAAGCAAGACCTATATAAGAAAACATGTAACTTTAGTATCTGACAAGGTCTTTCAGGTAGACAAGAGTAGCAACTACCTAAGCTGTCCATCAATTAATGAATATAGAAGTTATTTTGCAACAATGATTAAGTGCTACAAATACAGCTGCAGCATATGTGAAATCATCACGTTTAGTGAAAGCATGCCATCCCCAGGGCCACATATCGCACTGCTTGGCTTACAGAGAACATCAAACATATTCACCTTCCCTGATGCCAAAGCCACCTGGGAGGCAGGAGGAAATGGGGCTGGCTGGCACAAAGCATCTATTTGGAGTGATGACAGATCAGTTTGGATATTCACAGAAGTCATACAAACTATAAATATCCTTGAAACCACTCAAGTTTTAAACTTAAGGTGAATTATATGGTATTTGAGTCACACATCAATAAAGTTTTTATAAAAAAGCAAATGACAACACAACAAAGAACATGCAATATAAAGACAATTAAAATTGGGCTGCAGATATAGCTCAGCAGTCTAAGTGCCTGCCATTCCAAGTTCAAGTACCAGGGTTCGATCCCCACATGCTGTACCTGCCCTGCTTCCAGGTGCCATGAGCCAGCCACAGAGAACAGCAGTAGTGGTAGATGCCTGTAATCCCAGAGCTGGAGAGGCTGAGACAGGAAGATCACTACCAGTCCAAGCTTCATAGTGAGACCATGCCAAATATACGAAAATAAAATAAACTACAAATTTATAAAATGAAATATAGATGTTTCATTCAATAACATAATTAACGTATGTTTCTAGGTGACAAAATGAACACAGGGTACTTTTGCAAGTATTTTCACGAACAACAAAGTTACACTGAGCCCTTTCCCAATTATGGAGTTTTCTTTATTTATTACGGTGCAAATTAATGAGAATAATTAAAGGCTTGGAAAATTTCCCAGAAAGTTCTATTATCTAAGTAAAATGTGTCATTCAAACTTAATTAAAAGATAGGTTTTGTTGCTGTTGAAATTTTGGTGATGAAATAACTTCCAGAAAATGCTGAATTAAAAGATGTAATTTTGCCACTAGATCACTAGATGGTATACAGTTCCTTTAAGGAAATATGCATCATGAAATAATTGTAACAATGTCTTCTCTGTCCAATAATACTGCTGAGTTTATTGCTTTGGCTATATTTACTTGTGTCAGAATCAATATTTTTTTGTTTTTCCAAAATAAATATATTGTTAAAGAATCTTAAAAGATTCCAAAATCATCTTTCTAATCTTGAATGATAAAACAATGGTTTCCCACACTTTTAAAGATTCAATACAGCCCTTTATTTTCAGTACAACCCTTGAATTCTTTACTTATAATATACTGCTAGACTTAAATAGTATGCAGGGAATAAAAATACTAAAATTATAAGTTTTTATAAAAACTGTGTATCTGCAATGTATCAAGTTCACAAATAACACAGCATATCGTTTAATTAGTATTGAGAAATTATGTCCTCTGAGAAAACAGGAGATATTTTCATAATAGATATACTTTTAGCATAAGTACAGATAATCATACTAAAATATCAGAGCATTGTGCATTTATGCATTAAGGATTTTAAGCCACATACTAAGGAAACTGATTCAGCAATAGCGTCTGTGGTTATCAAATATCAGCATGCCACATAACTGCTTAAATGAGTAGTGTTAGAATTTATGTGTTCTACTGGAAGCTGTACAAAACTAAATGCATTATCTCTGCTATAGTTTATGGCTTGCAAATACCTCTTTATTGATGCAGAATATTTCTATTCTTATTTAATAATGATAGGACAGACATAAATCATATTTCACCATCAAATGTTTTAATTTCCTTCAATGTACACACAAAAAAAGTTAATGATTTAGGGTTAATAGTTAGGGACAATATAAACTATAATTTAAGTGACTAGAAACAGCTGAGAATATTTTTTAAAGCAAACACGAAGAGCCATGGTCACAGTATGGTAAGGAAGTGTAGACAGCTCATGAAGGGTGGAAAGATGGATGTCCTGGTGACCGCAGGATTTTAAGACAGCATTACAATGGCCTGGATTTTCTGTGGACTCCAAGCTCAATGAGTACCATCTTGCAGATGCTTCAAATATAGACGTGTCAGAAGGTGCGGGCAAAAACTAAGAACTCCAAGAAAACCCTGTCTTCCTCACTCAAAGATTCTCAAAAGAAATATTTTTAAAAGGAAAAAAAAATCCCAAACTTTCCTTGGCAAGATTTATCTTATCCTAAACAAGCACAGAATTAAGAAGTGCTCCTTTGTTCAAGCTGAAAACCAAAGAAAAGAATCGGAATTGCCCCTGTTCCCTGATCCTTCCGTCTTGAAGAGTGCTGAGAAGGTGACTGAGACTGGGTGTGGTGGTGTAAGCCTGTAATCCCAGAGCTTGGCAGACTGAAGACAGGAAGGTCATTATGACTCTGATCTGTATAGTGAGATCTTGTAGAACCCAGTAATAAATACATTTAAAAATTAGAAAAGGAAATGGTAAAGATAAAGGGAATTAGCCTAATATTCTTCAGGAAAGAAAAGCAACAGAAAAGCTCTTACAAAGAACAGTTAAGGGAATACTTCACTAGTACATCCATTCTTCATGAAAACCTAAAGCGCATCTTCAAACATGAATTTAAAAAATACAAATATTTAAAACATATGGGCCAGCAAGATGGCTCAGCAGTCTAAGGCCTGCTTAGGAAAGTTTAGGTAACCGAATTGACAACAGTTTGATCCTCAGCACCACATTCTGTGCCGGCCCCACCCCCAGGGCAGGCTGAGCTGGCCATTAAAAAAGAATTAACTAAATTAAATTTAAAATAAATAAATAAAATATTTACAGCATATAATAAAGAGCATTGTACATGACAAAAATACATAGAAATTTAACCTATTACCTTTTATATGAGTTTTCTGTATCCAGTTGTTGAATGGAAAAAAAATAGTATCAGTAACAAAAGGCAATGATGTTTTAAAATATACCAGTAGACACTGGATTAAGCAAGGAGAATAAAGTTTCCAAATTTAAAATAAAGTAGTTGAATGGTAGAGACCATAGAAATAATATCCATATAATAGATCAATTGGTAAGACAATTTAAAGAGGTACTGCATTAAAATAACATGAATAAAAGGGCTGATCAAATAGCTCAGCGGAATAAAGCACCTGCAGGGAGGTGGAGGGACTGGGGGTTCAAGGCTCCATCCTGCTGTGCTGGACCCATTCCCTGGGCATGCTGAGACTGTAATTGAGACTGGGCGTGGTTGCATACGCCTATAATTCCAGCTCTTGGGAGGCTGTAAACAGGTGGATCACTGCGAGTCTGATCTCCTAGTGAGACTCTGAACATCCTGTACACCCTTCCCTAAAATAAACAAATAAATAAATGAAGTGAATAAATTAGACTAGAATTTTTAAAGAACTTGAGAAGAAAAAGAACAGAAAATAAATACTACAAAAAATAGCTAAGGACTAACATACAATATTCCAAGTGTAATCTTGAAAGAAAATTAAATGGCAGAAATTAGGAATGTAGATTAAAATGAAACCAGAAACATAACCAAATATATTCATTTTAGAAGAACTTTATTTAGATTTCACTAATAAGGATAAATTGAAAGTAAAAATATCAAAAGAAGGGCACACCATCAGAAATTAGTCATAAAAACCAAAAGTAGCTATATTCGTAGACAGCAAAATAACTTGCATTGTGAACATCTTATAGACTGAAAGTAGACAGCCTGGACCTGTTTCTATATAGAATCAAAACAGAGAGGTAACATAGAAAAAAGAAAGCAACAGCACACGATCTAGCCAGTAAAGGCAGACGGAAGTCCTGAGTTCAAGGAGCACATTTCAAATGTGTGCGTGTGTGTGTGTGTGTGTGTGTGTGTTAGTGGAAATTAAAATATCTGGGATGCAATTAAAGCGGCATGTAGAAAAATTGATGGCACCAGAAAAACACGGAAGCAGAAAGGGCAGAGTGACGTAAGCCCCCCTTTAGCAGAAAGATGGAAACAACACAGCGAGGACAGAGGTCGGGGCAACCGCAAATGCAAAATCAAAACAGAGACTCTGAAAATATCAACAAAATTGATAAAAATCTTTGAAGTAAAACATGTCAGAAAGGAGACGCAAATAACCAATAGTAGGAAAAAATATACAGATAACAAGAGATCCTACAGCAGTTAAAGAATGTAACAATTATTTTATTACTCAACAATTTGTAGCTATGCACCATTTCCCAGAATTGCAGAAGATATTAAGCTATAAGAAAAGTAAAGTGAACAATTTGAAAACTCTTGTATTTGTCTGAGTTATTAAACTTCACATTAAAAATTTTCAAAACAGAAAACCTTTTAATGAACATTTAAATTACATTTCATGCTAAATTTATATTATGTCCCTCAGAAAACAGAATGGGACAGAATATTTTCAAATATTGTATGAAGTCACTAAAACACTGATTAACATCAAAGAAGATGGTATACATATCACTTTCAAAAATATAAGTCAAGCCGGGCGTGGTGGCTCACGCCTGTAATCCCAGCACTCGGGAGGCTGAGGCAGGAGGATTGGTGCGAGTTCGAGACCAGCCTGGGCTACAAAAGTGAGCTCAAGGCCAGCCTCAATTGCATAGCGAGACCCTGTCTCAAAAAGACAAAAAAAATAATTAAAAAAAAATATATAAGTCAATATTTCATGTTTTAGATAGGTAACCAAAGGAAACCAAATACCTAATCTGGAAAATGTATAAAAATGAAAAATATTATTATGACAAAGTATCATTTACTTCACAAAAATGGTTCAGCACTTAAAAGCCATAAGATTTCTTTTGACATGTGACATGCCATTTCCACACAAATACATCATTTGGTACATAAGATAGATGAACAAAGAAATCCCAGACTCCCTTGTGCTCACGTCCCGCTGGGACATGGTCCCGGTGGAGGAGGCCATGGGTCTGCCCCACGGAAGCCTCATCCCCAAGGACAAAGGTCCTGCGGTTTCCCGGGCCTTGCAGGAAGTCAGAGGTGACATGACCTGGAGTGGGACAGCACTAAGAAAGGCGTCAGGGTGGAGAATGTTCTTCCTAAGGTTTCCCACTCTTCTTCCAGGTCGCAGTCCTCCACAGGGTCACGTGATGAGGCCCCCAAGAGAATAACAGAGAACTAGCAGCGAAGACGCAAACTTGCGTAAGAAGTGGTTTAGCTTAAGAAGTCCCAGTAATTGAACGTGACTCTTTTGTGGTGGTGGTGTTTCTGCTCAGTGCTATGGTGGTATTGGAGAGGCGGATCCCCCTTCCATGGCTTCTTCCACTTGTGTTACGTTGCACCTGAGCAACATAAGGCATGAAGAACAAAAACAAAAACAAACAGACAAAGCCGTTTAGGTTTTTTGTCCAGAAGCCAAATTCCTCAGAAAGAGAAGTGAAAAATTTTTAATTCACAGAAGTTTCCTTTAGCTTCTTCCCGCATGTGTTAGCCTTTCGTCACTGGGACACAGCAAGCTGGATGTCCAAGACTTACAGGACAGAATGAGTGGTGCTTAGGGGTTCAGCGGTTTTGGGGTCCAACTCAGGCCAGAGCATCAATCAAGGGCCCAGGGCGGGGCTACCCGAGGTTGCTGATTTGCTGGCTGCTAGGAAGTCAGCAGGCAATGGCCACAGCGAGGAGCAGGGGAGGTCCTGAGGGAACAGAGGGGCTCACGTCCTCGTGCCCCACTCAGACACACTCGGAAGTGCCTTCACTCTACCACAGGGCCAATGACATTGACAGAAAGTTGACAGCCACAACTGGAAACAGAAACTATGTGTAGGTTTCTTGTTTTATTTTTGGGATGATGAGAGGAAGCGGGAGGGCGGGTCAGGGCACATAGAGCCTGACAGAACAAAACAAAATCTGAAAGTCACAGTGGACACTGTGAAAGGGAAAGAAACTGCTCAGAAGGGAGGGGCCATCAGGATGAGGGAGAGGAGAAAGCAGGAAGGCGAAAAACGCGTGCAGGTACAGACACGGGGCAGCTGGATCGCTGTGCTTCTGACTTTAATTGGTCTGTGGAGGGGAGCAGTGCATGCTTAAACTGCACTCTTCTTTCTCAGTTTTTTGACCTATTTAGCATGCTTATATCTAGGAATCTGAACAACTAATTTGACAACAACAATATGCAATATAGCCATTACTGAATTCCTAGCATTGGCTTAGTAAAATTCTGTATCATTTCTAGTGTTTATCTTTTTTCTTTTTCCTTTTTTTCTTCTCTCTAAAAAACAAAAAGGAACAAGCAGATATTTTGAGATTTCTTATCGATCCAGGGAAAACTCAACAGGTACAGGTGACAAGAACGAGCCAGCTGAGTGAGGAGGGCGGCACTTCTCATATGCAGCTGCAAGTTTAAAATAATTACCAATCCAATGGGAAAAGAAGCTGGGAATTCATTTTTTTTTTTTTTGCATTTTTATAAACATGAAAAGATTATCTTACAATGTATAGGAAATCTACAATTTTGAAAAAGACTAATTTTAGAGATATAATTATACCCGGTATTAAAGCTTTTTATAAAATTATGCTACCATATAAAAGCATAATATTGAGAGGAAATGATATTTTGTTTAGCATAACTTATAAAGACAAATCTACAAATATCTTCAGTGCATCTTTTTTCACAATTTGTAGAAATCATTTAGCATAGACAAAGTTATATCTCAAGTAATTGTAAGAAATATATCATCATTGAAAAATAAATCCTACCCAAACACTGTTCATTTTATGCAAATTTCATGGATTATAAATCCATGATTAAAGATTTAAATGTAGAACATAATCTTATAAAACTTACAAGAAAATAGATAAAAATCCTGCCCCTGTGCCAAGTGAAGGGTTCTGCTGTTTTAACAGTGATGGTGTGACCAAGAACCCAACAGCCCTGAGGTTGGGGGCAAGAACCAGCTTTATGGCGCCATAGTCCCCACTGGGATCCCTCCCAAAGAAGTCGGCCTTGAAGGCGCAGGGAGCAAGGTGCTTCCGAGGCTGCAAAGCAGAAGTACAGACGCAAAGCGACTTGTCATTTAGGGACTCTCCTTACGGTGTGCATCACGGTGACCGTCCGTGTGTCGGAAACCGAAGAAACAGGGGCTGAAGTAAGCCGGGTGATTCTTGGGCAACAGAAGCTAACAGACGCCGAAGCATACTGACCGCGAAGGGGTGGGCGTGGGGTGTGTGTGTACCTGTGCGTGTGTGCATTGTGAGTGTGTGTGCGTGCATGTGCATGTTAGGGGGGTTCTGTTATAGTACCAGACACCAAAAATATCTCTGTCCAACATCAAACCAAGGAATTAGGCTTCACAAGCATCAGAAATTTTTTCTGGGAGTATATTCTTCTAACAGAATTTTTAAAAATCAAAATTTGGAGAACATTTACAATATAGAAACTACATTCAAATTTCAATAAAGAGGCCCGGTGGGATAGCTCAGTGGTCTAAAGCGCCTGCTTGGGAAAGCTTGGGTGGCTTCAGGGACCGCGGTTGGATCCCCGGCACCACATGCTGCACCAGCCCTGCTCTCGGGGCAGGCTGAGCCAGCCATAAAAGTGAGTGAATAAACAAATAATAAAAGGTTTGGAAACAAGAATCAAAAATTTCAATAAAGAAAATTTTGAATCTAAAATTATCGAAAGACAATAAGGAAGTGTATGTAAGTAAAAGATAGATAAATAGATAGATAGATAGATAGATAGATAGATAGATAGATAGATGGATAGATAGATAATATATTTGGAACATTCTTAATTATTAACCTACTAGAATGATTAAATTACAAAAACAATACAACTACCATATTTTGGCAAGGACATACAGAAAACTGAGTTGCTCCGTATATTAAATACAGAATAGCACAGCCACGACAGACAATATGGTGGCAGCTTCTTGCAAAGCTAAACATGTACTTACCATCTGAACAGCTATACTGAGGACAGCAGTGTACAGCATTCCAACCACGACTGAATACCTTTCGTCTTGTTGTTTTGAATGTGCACTATCTTAGTTACTCTTCTCGTATTGCTGGGACAAAAATGTGACACCCAAAATGAAGGAAGGAAAGGTTTATTTAGCTCACAGTCACTGCAGCTTTCATAATTTAAATTAGCCTGCATTACTGAGCAACAGCTCAGAGCCTTATTTGCTCAGGAGAGAGAGCCGGTGCCTCTGTCTTCTGCTAACACCTCCTCTTTGCCCAAGATGGCCTCAGTCGCAGACTACACACACACACGCACACACACACACACACACACACACACACACACACGCACATGCACACACGCGCGCACACACGCACACGCACACACATGCTACAGGGTCTAGAGAAGAGACTGGGCAGCTACCGTTACCAGGGTGATCCACACCCCACCTCTGAGAGAGGCCACTGGGTTGGGCGAGGTGTGCTACCAGGTTAAAGGCTCCCTCCCTTCTAGCCCCGCCTCCTTGGCCCGGGCCCTCGTCCTCTGGCCACGCCCCTCAGGCCAACTGCTACACAGTCCACATCTGGCCATGACATGCATGAGGCTTTTGGGGGACAACTAGATACAAACACATAACATATATCATCTCTAATATCTTATCTATTATTATTATACTCTCAAAGAAATTAAAAAATAAACAGTAAAATAAAGAAAAAAGTTAAGGATTATTACAAGGAAACTTCAGTGATAGTTTCATCAATCTTGCATACCTATATCTGAGCAACAAATGTGATGACCGCAGTACATAATGTCCCGTTTGATAGTCTTTTATTCTTGGTTTGAAATTCTGTACTATTTGTATTGCTTTATATTGCTTTGTTTCTGTCTTTGTTCTTATTATTTTTTGTTTTGTTTTTCTTCTTTAAAATGAAACAAAAAGTACTCATCTGAATATGTATTAAATATCCATGCATATTCATGTTCTCGCAAAATCCTGCACACTAATGCTCTGTGAAGCTTTATTTATAGAACTCAAAACCCCAGTGTTTTCTCATGGGTGATCCAGGGAAGGGTGTGGCATATCCACCCCCAGTAGGTGGGATCCTAGCCATAGATTAAACTTGCGCAGCAAGGAGCATCTCAAGAGAGACATGAGGGCTGGCCAGATGGCTCAACGGTCTAAAGCGCCTGCTTAGGCAAGCTTAGGCAACTACGGGGACCGCAGTTCCATCCCCAGCACCAACCCCAAGACAGGATGAGCTGGCCATAATATCAAAAAAAGAAAGAAAGAGAAAAAAACAGGGAGAGATAGGAGCAGGAGATAAGGCCAAACTCAAAAATGGAAGCTATTTTATTATGTCACTAACACTACATGATTAAAAGCGCAAGGCTGAAAAGTGGCAAGACCTTTGAGGCATGGTCTTCAGACTTTATGAAAGAAAAACAAAGAGAGAGAGAGAGGAGGAGGAGAGAGAGAAAAAGACAGAGAGAGAGAGAGAGAGAGAGAGAGAGAGAGAGAGAGAGAGAGGGAGAGGGTGCTGACAGGACAGTTTAGTGGACTACATGCCTTCCCAGGCAAGTGCAGGGACCAGAACTCAGTCTCTGGTCCTGCATGCCATGGTGGTCCCACCCGCAGGCACACCAGGCTGGCCACAGAGACTGGGCATGGTGGCACTTGCCATAACCTCAGTGCTGGGGAGTCTGAAAACAGGAGGATCACTAGGAGTCCAAGCTGCATAGTGAGACCCTATTCCAAATGCACTTAAAAATAATGAATTAATAAAAGAAAGCAGAGAGGGGGATGTGCAGGTGTCTGTGAAGGGGCCTCCAAGGGTCCTTGTGATGGCACTGGTACAGTGGCCTCACAACAGCGCACAACTTAGTATGTTGTCTAGGACTCACAAGCACACGTGTGAGCATGAAAAACTGATGGCATTTGATGAAAACGGTTTGAAGCATATTATTGATGAAACCCTAGGAGTGGAGGGAGTGCTCTGCATGAGGGTCAGTTACTTCGGTGTGGTCACTCGGTGTGCTTAGTACCTCAGCCCACCTCATCGTATTTCCGTATTTCTGTCAGATCTAGTCTCCCTGAGGTTGGGGCGCTAAAAGTACATCGAAGAGAAAAGCGCCACGCTCGATCTACGGGGTAAGAATTATACATTACTTTATGCATCTGTTCAACTCAGGGATGGGATGAAAACCATGCCTGAACTTTCTGCTCTGCATTATGTTGAACGGATCATTTCACTGTTGAATAAAATGAAACTCAGTAAATTAAAAGTCTTTCTCATCTCTATGTTTGGATGCCCCCCCATGCATACCCAAATGCAGTACCCGCTTGGACACTACAATAAAATACTTCCAGCATTTATTGCAAAACACTTCCAAAAAAGAAGAAGTGGATTTGCCAATTTTCACATTATGTTCTTACTCAAAATATTGCGTGATATTTTTATATATTAGTTAAATCTTTTTTAAAAAACTATGAATAATCTAATAACAAAATTTAGCAAACCGACAGGCTTTTCTGTATTGAATCATAGCCACCCATTGTTAGTAACCTTTTGTTAATTTGATATTTAATCCAATTTATAATTTCTTTTTGTAGTTGACTTTGTCCTTGAGAAAAAAATTTCCAAATAACTTGCCAGCTTTCCTGAGCTAATTACTTTTAAAATATTAAAATAAAGAAAAACATTTTTGTTGCTCAAAAGTCATCTTGGTCTCTAAAAGTTCATAGTTCAATTGTCTTTATCCCTGAGACATTTTTTTTCCTGTTTTCTATCTAAAAACAGAAATACACAAAATTTTACTGTGTTATTTTTCATTATTCTTGAAAACAAAAGCCTTTCATCAGGTGCTCTCTGATATTTAATCATCATTTCTTCCAGTACTTCTGTGAGTCCCAGTTTTCCCGTCCCAGCTGTTCAGTCTGTCTTTCCCAGTCCTTTTCTCAAGGAGGATAGATTTATTGCATGATGCATTTATTTTCTGAGTCATTCTAAATATAATTAGTTAAATGGGAATTGATGATAAGTAAGTAGCTGAGAGCCAAATAAAACTTTTCCATTTGATGTAGTTTTTCACTCTGTGCTTAGTCTCCAACCACAGGCCATTAAATGTAGTTTCTTTGCTGAGGAAACAGGTCACTTCAGCATCCTTGAAACCTAGGGCACTTACGTTTCCTGTGCCTTCAGAATTTCACTTAACAAAGAAAATACAAGGAAATCAATCCGTTTGACCTAAGGAAAAGTGGACTATATACTGAAATGACTATTGTATGTAAAATTAAAAAATCCTTAAAGAAAAGTTGTTTTGCATTGGTCTGTACAGCAAGTGTTATTATATATTTTACATTTAGACTTAAATTACTTTCTCTCATTAGGGAACACTTTAAAATAGAGAAAAATAGATATCCTGTACCTATGCAAATTCTTATGAGAAAATTTGTATTATATATGAATTTTAAATTTGATTATATTAAATTGTAGAGTCTCATCTGTAACCATTGTATTTCATCAAAGACTTGTCTTTATAATAGAAATGTAGAGCACATGTTTGTATGCATAAACATGTCTGTGCAACCATGCATTACACAAAATTATGCTTTATATATATTATATATATGGCCAGTGAGATAGCTCAGCAGTCTAAAGCACCTGCTTAGGCAAGCTCAGGTAACTACAGGGACTGAGGTTCAATCTCCGGCACCACCTGCTGCACCAGCTCCAACCCCAGGGCAGGTTGAGCCGGCCATAATATAATATAATATAATATAATATAATATAATATAATATAATATATAGAATATATAATATAATATAAATATATATTTTGTTTTCAATTTATGGTAAAATTCCAGTTCTCCAGTATATTTATGGTTGTCATACACACTTAGCTAAAAATCTTGAAGCATCTCAGCAGTCAAATACAAAGCATTCAAAAATTATTTTTAGTTTAGTTATGTCAACTAAGATTTTAAAGTGGCATCTTTTTTAAAAATTGAAAGTGGTATCTTGACAGATGGCATTAACTAGTTAGGTGACTATCAGTTATTGTATGATTAGAATTAAATTAAATAAGGGAGCTATTTATTTATTTATTTATTTATTTATTTATTTATCTGTCTTTGTACTGGGGATCAAACTCAGGATCTTGTGCTTGCCAGGCAGAAACTCTTCTGAGAGCTATCTCTCTGGGCCAAATTAATTTTTTTTTTTATTATGGCTGATTGAGCCTTCAGTGGAGGTGTGGCTGGCACAGCATGTGGTGCTGGGGATTGAACTATGGTCCCTGCGGTTGCCTAAGCTTTCCTAAGCAGGTGCTTTAGATCACTGAGCCATCTCGCCGGCTCCCAGCCCAGATTTACTTAACTAAGCCAGAATAGTTTAGAACAGTGGGATAGGGCTAAAATCACATAAATACCTGCAAAGTTTCTGCTAAGATTTGGGCTGGAGTGAGAACTACCCCATGGCTCCCTTGGGCAGCCAGGGTCGAGTTTACTGCGTTGCATCCTGCAATCACCCTTCACACTCTAACAGACCACGGACTCTGTCGTCTAATCCTTCCTTAGCACGCGACTGAGATTGCATACTGATTTTAGGGGTAAGGGTGTGTCCGTGTGTGGGTTGCGTGTTTGTACATGTGTGTTTCTCTGTCAAAGCCCTTAAGATGAGTGTTTGTGTCAGGAGTTGGACTGCCTCAAGGTGGACTCCCATGTGGCCTTGGATCTCACGTCTTTGCCAGCATTTCCATTTTGTTATTCCCCCAAAGCCTCATGCAGTCATGGGACAAGGACTTCTATAGATTGAGACTTGATCCATGATCCCTGGGATTGTGGGATTTAGTACTGATCTAGAGTTTGAGACTTGATCCATGAACCCTAGCATTATGTGTTTTAAGTACTGCTGAGAGTATGGGTGTGGCCTGAGGCAGATAGGCTAAGGCAGAGAGCCTGATGCACTTTACAGATAGAGAGACAGACTGACGCTGTTGCTCTCTGCTCGCTGGTTGCTCTGCTGCCCTGTTTGGTGGGCTGTTTCTGTCACTATTGTTGCTGTTCCGCCGCCGTGAACTGCTGCTCTCTGCCATGTGCCTCACTGCCTCGGATCCAGCCAAGTATGGACTGAAACCTCCAGTAACTGTGAGCTAAATAAACCTTTCCTTCCCTCATTTTGAGTGTCGGGTATTTGTCTCAGCAAGGAGAGAAGAGGAACTAAGACACACTTAAGGCATTTGCAAGTGAGAACGTTTGCTTGCAGCTCTTCCGTCAAATGCACAGCCGACGCGAGGGGTGGAGCAAGGGGACAGAGCGAGTTTTGTGCCCTTCCTGAGCTTCCCCTTCAGGCTGTTCTCACAGCTGCGCTCTACAGTGTGGTCCCCTCAAGCTCCCTTACCTGAAAGTAATGCGGAGAGCAGCCCGATGAAGACACTGACTCTGCGTTAGTCCCTGTGCTGTCGCCTGATTTGTGCTACGGGACCCGAGCCTGCACCCTGGAGGAGCACGTTCAGTGGCTGCAACCCGGGGCCCGGGTGCGGCGCCCTCGCGCCCACCTGCCCTGGGCGTTTAGCAGAGCTTTCACACGTCGCACAGCGCTCTCTGCCTCCCTGCGAGATACCCTGTTGCTCCCAGCTCTTTCACGTCTTGCTCAGTTTCTGCTTGCTCTGTGGGTGTGTCTCTCCAGATTTAGGATTTTCTGTTCTTCCTTTGATCCTTGTTCTCTGCCAGCGCAAGGAGAGGTTGCCCAAATGCACACTGCAACCATTCTTTCCTAAGTATCTAACTTTGGAAACTCAAAAAAAAAGCAAAAAGGTATGTGCATACATCTCTGTGTGTACACATGTGTTCAGCTGCTACTGTGAGGTGCTTGTGTGTCTTTTTTGTTGAACGCTGGTTAATTCTGACAACATTTTAGGTTAATAAAGTGAAATGATAATGCTGATCTAATACGTTAACATATTACGAGGTAACGAAAGATACCTCTGAATCGGCTTTTGTGAGTAGGTATTTTCAATAATGTCTGCACACACTTTTTCCTCCGTATTTTATTGAAATTACATTATGTGAATTGAGACTTTAAAATGTTCATTTTTAGGGGGTCCTAAGAGATATTTTGCTACATGTAAAGACTGAGTAACGTTTAAGTGAAGTTGTGTGTGTCTGTCACAGACATTTATTGTTTTCTTATGGTAAAAACCTTCAAAACCCTTCTCTTAATTTTTGAAATATGCAGAACACTGTCAGTACCAACAGGCACCCTCCTTTGCAGGGGTTCACCAGAGCGTCTTGCTCCTAACTTTGACACTGTCCCGATGGCCATTGCCCCTGTATATTCAACTCCTATAAGACGCTGTTTTTAGTTGACATATTTAAGGGACAGGACACTGCCAGTCTTTCTGGCCTTGAATAAATTATTCATTTAAAATAATCGTAACCACAAGTGAGGTTACCGGTTCTATCAATCAACTTTTGAGAGACTGCCACACTCAGTTGCGTCCCCACTGGCAGGTTCCAAGGCTCTCTCTGAATCACCAGAAAGTTCTGGAGTTTGGCCCTGGCTTTTGGCAACTGCGAATGACTCAGTGCAAGGTGCAACGACCAGTTTTCTAGTCAGTGACCTCTCCAAGGAAGACTTATCCTTTATGTGCCACATACAAAATCAAGCGACAAAAAATAATAAAAGTGTTTCAGTGCTTGTGGAAACTAAAACAATCTGAACCCTAACTTCAACATCTACAACTCATATTTACAGCAGAAGTTTTATCAACGCATCATCTTAGTGAAGATATGTAAAGTCTGATATTTTGGTCTCATCTCTGGGTTGGGAAGCGGCCATGTGTGCCTCGTTGCTGCCTGGGGTGGAGAAGTCAGGGTCCACAAGCCATGAGGAGGAAGGCAGCCTGAGTATACTGTACCATAATAAGGGACATTATGCAGACAGGGGTGCTGCAGAGCTGGAGACCAACACCGCAGCAAGCAGCCAGAGGTTGGGGGCATTTGGAGGTCACCGTACTCTCAGAAGCATACCTGAGGCACTTGTGATAATTAGGAAGCTCGGTGTGCTGCAGCGAGGTTCTGGGAAAGTAGAATTAAATCACACCCTATTTGGACCTGGGAAATTAAATCTGCAGAAACTGTCAAATGTGTTGTGTGCCTGTGTACCTACATCCAAATTATGATATATACTTTACGTTATTATTTTATTTTTATGAATCACTGTTTGCAGTGCATAAAGTTTACATCCATTGTGGAGTATTGCCAGGGGTATGAAATACACTGAAATCCTTTTTATGCCATCTCACCTTCCTCCCTCCACTTTCCACATTTTAAATTAATTTTTGATCCCAGATAATAGCCTCAGTGGGGCTGGGGAGATAGCTCAGTAGAATAAGCACCTGCCTGGCAAAGCAGGGTCTTGAATTCAACACCCGGTACTGAAAAAATAAACACGTCATCAAATAGCCTCAGTGCTAGACTTACTTCTGATTTATGTAGTAGTTTAAGTATCAAGCCACAAATGTTTTAATACTTCTACCAAATTTTGGTTCTTGAATTACACTAATCATGATGCTGGCAATCTCTCTCTCTCTCAGTATATATTACAATATATAATTATATATATACATATATATATACATATATATACATATATATATTATATATATTACAATTTCATTTGAATAAATGAAAAACCAAGAAGAAATTGCATCATTGCATGATGATTGTGGTGTTCTTCAGAATGTAAAATGAATGCATTGTTTAGGTTATGGTACCAGCAGAAGACAGAAAAGAGTGGTTGGATGAAGAGAAAGAACCTTGACAGCTGAGGCTTTCTGAAGAAAAAGACTTTGGAGTAGTTCGTATTGAAACTCTCTGGTAATATATATACCAGACCTTGGGAATATAGAAAACAGGCTTTGCTGAGAAGAAAGCAAAAGAGAAGGCAGTATGTGTTATTTGCCTATGTTATATGGCAAAAATACTACATATTACATATTATATATTACAGATTAGACATTGACTATTACATATTAGATACAATTTACATATTAAAAATTCATCTAAAATAATACCATTAGAAAGAACTCTATATATTTCTGAGAATTGTGAAAGTTGTCTTACTCCAGCAGTTCCAGAGGTCTGTCTCTCTTTATTATCATCTCACAGGCAGAGCATTTCATCACGCTGTGGATGATAACATTATATCTGAAATATTACTGAATAAAACTTCTCAAACACTCCCAACTGATGTCTTCATAAACCACACCATTAAATTTCTTCCCCTCACTTTCAGTATCTGGCTTTTTCCTGCCAGTTGCTGGCACACACATGTACAGCTTTCTCTCCTTCTACTGCTTCGGACAAGTTATTTTCGGTCTGAATTGTTTCTTCCAATGCTTTTATCGATGGCTACTTATTACTTGTTCTTTTTCTTTTCCTTTTCCTTTTTTTTTCCCTGTGGCTGGCTCAGCCTAACCTGGGGGTGGGACTGGCACAGCATATGGTGCCAGGGACCAAACTGTGGTCTCTGCACGCTTGCCGAAGTGGACAATTTAGACTACCGAGCTATCTCTCCGGCCCATGGTCAATTGTTCTTAATTCTCTCTGTTTTATGCCCATGTTGGAATTAGAATCTGACATTCCATGGTCACATGATTGCCTGACTACACGACTTGCAACATGCTCGGGTATTGTTCAAAAGAGCTGGAATCCAATATTATTACCTACATTTTCTTTCCACTGTTGTGTGTAATGAGCAACTTCCTGTTAACTAAAGACTAGATATCTCTTAAGTGAGCCTAAAAATAGAGTGGATGGAGATAAATCATGACAGAAATTACCTTGGTAACGGGCTTGTCTTGGTAGTAAGTTGTGAAAGCATCAATAAATACACAAGATATTTACATTACACTTAAATGATAAAGTTAACATCATCTCAGATATTCCATTTCTATGGATGGAGACACATTTATAGTTGTGTTCAATTGACAACAATATATTTTAGAGCTTATTTAAAGGCATACCTTGATATATTTTATTTTTCATCCATAAAGTGTAGAAGGTATTTGTATATAGGTTTTAAGTATATGAAATATCAGATAATCTGCCTGATTTCTGAAATAAGATTTTTTTCCTTTTTTTTTTTTTTTTTTCCCAAATTATAACAGATTTTCTTTTAAACGGGGTCTGCCATGCAGTTCCAAATCACTTGGGCTCACATTTCCAGGCCTCAGGCTGACCTTGAGCTCAAAGTGATACTCCTGCCTCAACCTCCTGAGTACTGGAATTACAGGCGTGCGCCACCACGCCCGGCTGCTTGCTTGCTTTTGCTATAAGTTCAGAGAACTAGTGAGAAAGAATATGACCAAGGTCTATGTTTGCAGATTTGTCCAAAGTAAAGAGACCGGAGGGGCAGCAAGTCAATAAACATAAAGCAGAACGGAAGCAAAGGGGAGAAAAGCAAGCGACTGACGAAGCAGCAAACGTGCAGCTGCGGAGGTGGGGAAAGCCTTTAGTTGATACCCTAAGAACTGAGCACTTTAAAATTCTCCTTTGTGTCTTAGGTACAATCGCTCCCCAAGAGGCATGCTCCTCTATAAAAGGGTGGTGCCATTTCCTTTGCGACTTCATTTGGGTTTTTCTTGGTTGAGTTTAAGTTTGTTCAGGGACCTCAGCACAGCCCTGGCCCTGAATTGTGTTTTTCAACCTCTTGAACAACTGAGCACACACGTGTTGTTGCTCGCTGTGGAGAACAGGACGCTCTGCACTGAGTCCAGGTCTTTCTCAGAGGTGCCATGTGCATATGAAAAACAAGACTGTGTATTTGAAAAGCCAAGGAGCTGAAGCCACTGAAATTCCAACCTTACCGGGCCCTGAAGGACGTGCAGAGTGCGGCTGGAAACAACTTGCCAGCTACTCTCATTGCCTGAAAAGCAAGCTGCCTGCCAGACCCTGCTCAGTCTGTACAAAGCCCAAGACAGCCCGCAAGCTGAGAGGCCGAGCATGCGCACAGGCCGAAGATCCACGAGGCAGAAGCATTTCACGACCGACAAATGCCACGGGTCCCACCTGTGTGCGATGTGGCGGGCCACGCATGCAGGCTGGGCTGAGCAGGTGAACCTGAACTCGAGGACCATGCTGGAAATAGAAAAAATTTCCTTCTCAAAGTGGGAAGTAGTGTCAAATCCCAGTTGGAAGGCAAGATGTCATTCACCACAGTTTCAAGAAGCAAGATGAAGAGAGCTGAACGCTTCAAAGAAAGCTGAGACCATAAGCAAAGAAGAGAGGTAGGCCTAGGCTTCGAGCAGCGCAACACCCTGGGGTAGTTATTATAAATGATAGATTTAATCTAGGGGAGAATATTAATGAGTATCATATGTACATTCATTTTGATTAATATGGTGAATAGAAGGGAAAAAGTCATTTAATGCTACTTTTAATACTAAAACAAATGATTGAATTTCCTACATAATACAGTGTTATCGACTTGCTTAGCTCCTGAGGCACCTGAGAGGCCGTGCAATGAAAGCTTTAATAACAGCAGTGTTTGTATTCTTGCGCACCTCTGCGATGCTGACACCCACCCGAAGCCCTCTGCACACTTTGAAATGTCAGACCCCTCTGCCTGGAGGTTCGTCTTTTTTATTCATTTGCCTTTTTCCCGCTAAATGCCAGCTTGCTACAGGAAAGGAGCTCTCCGAGCCTTAGAAGGACTCTCTGAACTCATCTCCAAATTGGCCCGGCCTTCCCGAGACACCTGCAGCTGGGAACTCACGAAACAACCGCTCTGAAGCTCATTGCGGTGGAAGGGGCGGCAGCAGCTCCTGCCTTTCTCTGGAACGGGCTTCAGGGGAGGGCACGTGGGTCCCTGGAGACGCGTATGCACAGAATCCCCTCTGTGCACCTTGTGTCTTGGAGTTCTGCACCCCAAGGAAGAAACAAGAATGATCTCTTTACCTGGCTTCACTGCAAGTGATAAGTCCAGGTTTAGCCAAGCAGAGATAAGAGCAACTGTCATGCAGGGATAGGGGTCTTTCATCCACTATAGGGCTGAAATTCAGTGCAGTTCATTATGGTTCAGCCTTGTGGCTTTCTGGTGTCTTCTGCCAAACTGGGGCATTGGGCCAGACCAGCTGCCGGGGACCAGTCAGGCGCCACTCCTAGAGCAGCCTCGGCAGCCAGCTCTCTGCCTCTTGTAGAGGAATGCTGGGTGCCCTGGCTCGCTTGGTTTCTTTCATGCCTACGCTCTGACGCTCCCCAAGAGAAATGTAATAGAACAGTCATGATGGTTCACCAACCTTTTCCAGTCTACATATGCTCTGGAGGGCATCTCTCAGCCCAAGGATTCCAGCCTACTGGTAGAAATAATGCCTCTTATTTTATCAATAGCTTGAAGCTGAACAAAGTGTATAATCTTACTCTCTTTTGTCTTTTGGGCTTTCATTTCTTTTTGCTTGTTTGTTCATTTGTTTTGAGATGGGATCTTGGGATCTTGTGGAGTCATGTGGGGTCCTTCCACCTCAGTCTCCTGAGTGTCTGGGACTTAAGGCAGTGACAGATGTCCAACACATTCTCTCTCTCTCTCTCTCCCTCCCTCTCTCTCTCTCCCTCTCCCTCTCCCTCTCTATACTTAGTACAGGCTCTACAGTGTCTCAGTATGAAGAGCCACCTCCTAGTGATTCTCTTCTCTGTAGATGTTTTGTGTTTTGGCTTGTTATTTATTTATTTATTTATTGCCAGGGATTGAACTCTGAACCTTGCACTTGCCAGGCAAGCACTTATTCTACTGAGCTATCTCCCTGGCCCTCCTAGTGATTCTCTTGTTTCCAGCCTCCCAAATACTGGGATTACCGGTGTGCATCCATTCTCAATTGCCATCTTTGTGCTCCACAGGTGGGGCCAGCGTGACAGCCTGGGGATCCGGCTGTGGCCTGTAAAAGTCAAGACAAGAAGGGTATTGAGCTTTTGAAGCTTAAATATCCTAGCTGTGGGCAGACATGATGTGAACGATGCTTTTAATAATCCATTGCAAATCAGTATTTCACCTGTACAAGCTCGAGCAGCTGTGTCCACTCCTCTGAGATTCCTGAGAATGGTAATAAATAGTTCAGTTTAATAGACTGGAGACCTGGTGAGTGCTAGGAGCAAGTGTGCGAGCCTGGCTCTATAGTACTCGCTCAGAGTGTCCTCCTTGAGTGTAACCACAAGTACATTGTAGGAGAACATGGACAAAAGTCGCTCAGCCCCAGCCAGTTCAATGACAATGTCTCAAAGACAGAATCCTCAAGGACAGGAAAAACCCCAAGGAGGCATGACAAGCCTGATACCGGAAGTGTGAGGTGGAACCCTGGGCTGAACTCTGGGCGGGAAAGAGAACAATTGTCAAGAAAAGGAGTAAAACTTGAATAAACCCCAGAGATGAGCTGGTGCTTCTCTGTCAGCATTGACTTCATTGCTCTAATGCTTGTATAACAACTGCGCGCACCGTGAGCGCAGACTCCCCGAAGGAAAACCACATTATCTGTATAAGATCATGCAAAGTTTCCCAGAGTGTCTAGTCATTCAAATTAAAACTTTAAGAAAATGGAGCAACTTCCGGGCTTTTAAGAATTATCTAACTTATGGCTTGAAACTGAGGGCCTGGGGGCTGAGGCTGAGCGGGTTCTTCTCCAGCTCATGTAAGTCTAACGCAGTTATCGTAGACTTTCAGCACCTTCGTTGACATTCGGGCCCTCAGAACATCAAAAATGACTTCAGAGATCGCAGGGTTAAATTAAAGGTGGGACTTTGGACTTGATCTAATTTGAATATTTGAAGGTACATTAGTATTTTTAAAATTTCAAAGTGATCATAGTAATTATTGTATGACTAGAACCTTAAAATAGCAAGAGGTTGAAATGATATTAAAGTAGGTGGAAAAGACATCTGATCGCAGATCTCTTAATAAAATCAATTTAATCAATCATCTAATCTCTACTCCCTAATGCTTTATAGTGTGTGTTTGTTGTTCATGTAATTAAAAAAAACTGTAATGAATTATTAATATTAATTTTCCAATGTAATTACTAGAGGACACAATATATAATTGTTTCAGAAAGAAGGTTATTAAGAGTGACTCAATGAAACTCATTTTAGATATGGTTAACTATGTAAATACAACTGTAAAAGGACCTTACACTTCTCTAATTTATAGCAACATGTGAAATAACTTCTGTGACTGCTACTTAAACTCAGAGCCGTAGTGAGTACAGTGAAGTCAACCCACCAGCACAGCCAATCACTAGTTCCATGGCCACCCCCTGATGTCAGAGCCAGCTGTCATTAGCAAGCCTTGATTCTCTGGGAGGGCTGGATCTTATAGAAAGACAGACACAGAAGTAGGATGTCCCTCCAGTGGGATGCGTCCTTGAGTACAGATTGGGGCTTTATCCTTCCTCTCACTCTGGCTTGCAGAATCCCACGTGCGTGGAGCCAAGAGGCTGCCGTCGGCACGCAGCTCCTATGCTGTGCTGTGCCACCACAGATCCAAAGCCATGGGTGAACCACTGTGGACGGCCAGCTCTGAATCCGTAAGTCTAAATAAAGCTTCTTTTCAGCAGACTTACGTTGGGTATTCTTCATAGGAAGAAAAATGTTGGCTAGTGTGCAATGTTATTCACTAAATGGCTTAAAACATGCTCATACACATGGAATCTTGAGAGATAGTGGAACACATATCTTTTCCACTCTAGGTTTTGTTATGTCTTGGGGACGTTTACATTACTTAAGTCACCTACGATCATACACGTGGGCTTTTTAACCATTTCTGAGAAGTATTTTATAAGTGTCATGTATTTCCTTCATCTATATTATATTCTAATTGCAGATTATTCTTCTTATTATTATTATTGTCATTATCATTATTATCATCATCATCTTTTTTGTCGTACTTGGGAATCAGATTCATGACCTTCTGCTTATAAGGCAGGCACTTATGCCCCTGACCTATCTCTCTGGACCAAATTACTGAATATTATTTTGTTCTATGATCAATACATTTGCTGACAAAAACTGATTTTGGATTGTGTTTAACTGCCATTAGAATATAACACCTATGTTTAATATCTTATCTTGTCAACTGCAATAATTAGGAGATAAATATTCATACTATTTGATTTATTTCACATCAACTTGTATTCACTTGAAAACTGGTAGTATCTGAGGAAGGAGCTGTTCTTCACAGGATGTATAAACAAGAGCAAGAGACAGCAAAAACTTCAGCCTATAGCTATAATAACCACAACCATGTAGTGTAAATAAAAATGAATTTTTCTAACAGAATTTTCAAGTAACAGAACTGCATAAGCCAGGTTTTCTCTTTCACTTTATTTGTATAAATGCTTTGAAGTCATTATTATCATGTGAATGAAATAAGTACAGAAATGTGTTTATAATTAACATTGCTTATCAATCCAGAAATTTTTGCAGTTTCCTTCTAGGAAGCTGGAAAACAGCTTCCAAGTATCAGTGAATTCTGAAGAAAATATAACTAAATCCTCACGCATACAGAGTACATTAACATCAAATATATAGTCTCACTATGGAACCCTGACTTGTAGTGATAGCCTCATTTACTTTTCTCTGGTTGCTGGTACAGGTATCTGACATCCAAACTGAAGGAGGGAAAGGTTTATTTAGCTCACACAGTTGCTGGAGGTTTTAGTCCATACTTGGCTGGCTTGGAGGCAGAGCAGCAAAGAGCAGAGAGTAAAAGGGAGTGGTACCAGCAACAACAGCAACAGAGAGGAAGTCTGTCTCCCTTAAGTTGCATTCAGGCTATCTGGCCCAGGCTGGGTGTAGCACTCACACCCATAATATCCGCAGTACTAAGAGTATAATCCCAGCCTCGATCATGAATTAATCTCAAACTCTACAAGTCCCTGCCCCATGACAGCAAGAGGCTTTAGGAGGACTACTAGACACAAATGATAACAGTGATCCTCCTGTTTTCAGCCTCCCCAGGGCTGGGATTACAACACTGTGCTTAGTCTCAGTGACTGGCTCATTTCATGAGTGCATGGGGTGGGCTCTATCATGATGGGGATCAGACCTAATCCCTGTGCCTGCCTGAACAGGTGCGTAGTCTGCTGAGCTATCTCACTGGCCCTCCAATGTAGACATCTTAGCTTGTACTCAGCAGTGGGAACCACTTTAACCTGCCTGTGTAAATTGATTTTGTATTTGATCTGAACAAGATGTAACATTATTGCTTCCTCTGACCAAGTGTATTAACATTTGTTCTGATTTCAAACCCTTCCATGTCAATTAACTCAAAAAAGGATTTCTAAGCACAACTTCATGAATTAAACTATGAATAGAAAAAGGAAAATATCAAGCTCTTACTGATGGTAGCTTTATTTTCCTTCTTGCAATATATGCATAAACAAAATTAAAAAAATAAACAGAGGGCAAATTTTTAAAAGAAGAGAAGTGAATCAGAATCCTTTTAGAAATTTGAAAATATTGATGAAGACAACGTTATGTGACAAAAGTGCCTTCATAACACACGTAGGAAAAAGGTCTATTGTTATTAAGTTTTGACTTATTGAATTATCTTGAAAACTTTATTAATTTCTTATCATTATATGTATTATAATGTAAAGAAATACAAAGCATGAAAATATTCAGTTATTGCAACATAGCTGCATAGCTCATAAATCAAAATTTGGGATTTGTCCCTGAATATTTCCTGTTTCACAGATCTTGAATATTGCAGAATATAATGTGCCTTTCTTGGCAGTGTAGAAAGCAAAATGTATTCTGTCTTACCTTTGTCTTGTTATTCTAAACACTCTCAAAGTTCTGGGATGAGTTTCTATTCTTAATTTCAAACATAAATAGCCATGATATTTGAGGACATACTTAATGTGCCTGTACCTCTTATGTTATAATAAGGCAAATGAAATCACTTGATTACAGTGCTTTGCATGTAATGTTCTGTGATTAATGATACCATCTCCATCCTTTTAGAAAATGACAGGAATTATTATCATTAATTGAAAATCTATTTTTTTTCAAACTACATAAAGTAGTAGTCCAAAATATGATCAATTCTGTCTAAGTAAGAAACTTGAGACTGAAACATTCAAGATACTTTAGCTACATAAATAACATCAAAAATATTTAACTTTGCAAATAAATAAATTGAAGTTCTTATGGAGACTTTCTGTAATTTTCTGTAACTTCTTAAAGTGACATTTTTAGTGGAAAGTCTTATTTCAGGGTAGTAGTTGTTAAAAGGCAGGGCTAACTCCTAGTTAGTTAGAAAGCAAGAAAATAAATCCATCTGTTTAGAAGAAAGCCAATCAGTCGACAAGCTTGGGGCAAAAGATGCTTTAAGAAATGTTTTTGGGCAGAGTTTATTTTATGAGAAAAAATCTGTATTTTGATAAATTACAAATAAAGCCTGGTTCTCTCTGTCTCTCTCTGTCTCTGTCTCTGTCTCTGTCTCTGTCTCTCTCTCTTTCTCTCTCTGCAGATAATCTTGGCCTTCAGAGTCACGATTTCACTTTTTCCAGCTTCTACTAATTACCAATCAAAATATTAGAAAAGAGGACGTGTACGGAACATGAACAGACTCTTGTTATTCCAAAAGACTTGAAGACAGCCTGTGGATACAGATATAAAGCTGAAGATTTATCAAGAAGAAAGTGACATAAATCACATAGTTCTGTTTTCATGATACTGAACGGCCCAGGTGACAACTGGTTGCTTTTAAGCACAAATGTTACCTATCTGAAGAAAACTCAAGTCGTTGAAGTATAGTGATTTTCTTCTCTTTTCTAGTTCTTTAAATCCTTATTTGAATGAAAAGTTCAACCCGCTGAGTTTTTCCATGTGCTGAAGCACAGGCTCTTAATACCAATCACTGTTGAGAAAGGCTGCCACCCCCACTGTGGCAGATAGGTGGACTCAACTATACAGATTTGAGGTTTTCTCTCTGCCTGACCATAAACCTAAACTCTAAGTTATATTACATTCATAACAAACATGGACATTAAAATTATAAAACATGCTTTGGGCATTCTATTCTCTCAAACAGATATACCAAGCAAGCATCACAATTAGCCAGCATATAAAAATGATTTGTACAAAATCCTGGAAAACTACAAATGTCTCAGTCCAAAAGCGTGAGATTGCCCTTTGTCTTAATGCTTCAACACAGTAATGGGAGAAAGATGTGTTTATTTCCAAAGATAAAATATAGCCTTCTGTTTTACTCAATGTGGACAATTAAGAAGCATATACACATTCCTTTTAGACTTAAAAAATTTACATATTTAACCAGAGCTGTAATAAAGTTAAGCAAACAGCTGTAAAATAAAAATCAAGCAGGAATAGGAATCCACATTCATGTGTGATTTCCAAACCGAGCATCTGATTTAAATGTGTTTGCTGTTTCTCCAAAATTGAACCTTGATATTTGTTTGGTAACATGAGGGAATGGAATCAAAACTTTGGGTAACTGTGACATTCACAGGAAGAGATGTCTGTGATAAAAATTATACACTGTACATAGAAACCATTATAAGCATGTGGGAAGATAATCTCTTGTAAGTTGGGGTGAAAGAAACAACCAAAGCAAATTTATATCAACAGCATTTCAAAACATTAGATGTTTTAGGCAAAATCAGCATGGGCAGAAGTAGTGACTCAAACCTGTAATCCAGGCTCTCGGGCAGGCTGGGGCAAGAAGATTCAAAGTTTATATCCTGCCTGGGAGAATTACAAAGACTTGTCTCACGGTAATCAATTAAGGGTCAGAGGGCTGTGGCTTGGTGGTAGAGCATTAGTGTGCTGGATGCTATGAATCATCAAAGTTGAAATATAAAAATAAATAGATAGATAGATAGATAGATAGATAGATAGATAGATAGATAGATAGATAGATAAAGTAGGCGTGTTAGAAAGAATTAAAATATTTAAAAATTAAATACAACTTTTTTTTTTGGTCTTTTTGAGATGGGGTCTCTCTATGCAGCTCAGGTTGGCCTTGAGCTCACTTTGGTAGCCCAGGCTGGTCTCGAACTTGCACTGATCCTCCTGCCTCAGCCTCCCGAGTGCTGGGATTACAAGCGTGCGCCACCATGCCCAGCTGAAATACAGGTTTTAAAACTCAACATTTTAAAGACTTTTAGAATTAAGAAGAATTGTAAAGATAACCATTGGTCAATTAGGAGAGGTAAATTAATCAGAATGTAGTGCAGAAACAAAGGAAAGTATACAGGAGAAACAAAAAATTGCGAATGATAGACTCGCCTGTCATATATCAATAATGGAGACAAAATACATGCGTACGCTCTGTTACTCACCTACTAATGTTAATGAAATTGTTCCCCTGTTGGCAATGTCCTGATGTGAGCACTTCTGTTGTGTTTGTGTGTGTGTTAGACTCACAATTCCTCGCCATTGCAGATAAAAGGAAAACTATAGATTACAAAAGCATGAGAATATTAAAGGGTAGTCATGAAATACGGATACAGCAGTCTGGATCTATCCATGCCCTTTTCAACTTTTTTTTTTAATATTAGTTGCACTTTTCATCTTAGTAGGGAAAATATACACTCCCTAGGCACCTAGAAACCTGTTGAGCTCACTAAATATTCCCTCAGCCATGCGATTGTGAGGCAGAGAAGCGAACAAAAAGCAGTTTTCGTACAGCGAGTTCTCAAATGCATGAACTTTCTAGCTTTCTCTTTCTTTTATTTTTTTAATAACCTAAACCCAGGTACAACCAACCTTTCCCCTTAATTCTTTTTTCTTTTATCTTGCTAGTCTATGGAAAGAAGCAATGAATTCTTTAATTTGCTTTGCTTCCTTTTTTCAATTGTTTGCAATTTTTCTCTCCCTAATTTCTTGTATGTTTCATTCCCTTTTTTTTTCTTCTTCCAATTTTACAAGCATCTATCTGGTAATATGAATAACCGGTTGGAAGCCAGCACTATATATTATGACAAATACTCAGAAATTCATGTAACTTTATTAAGTGAAATTTTGCATCCCTTTTAATTTTTTCTGCTTTAATGCTAATTTGTACTCTTACCCTAACTTTCTTATCAGTTTTTTTTCATTTTAAATATCAAGAAAAGGAGATGTGCTGTGCAACTTTTCAAGTTCAGTTAATAACATTTGATTATATACTTCACCTTTTCCATGAGCATGATCTCACAGGATCTCATCCACGAGAGTTAGTGTCTGAGGTGACCGAGACGAAACTGTACTTGCTGTACACAAACGCTTTGTTAAGTAGCCTGACATCTTCTTCTCTTCCTCTTCTGCTTCACTTTGCCTGGCTCTGTTTTCAGATCCTTCTCAACAACTGTTTTATTTAAAGATCAGGGTATAAATACAGGTGCCCTGCACATATTTATGAACAAGATAAATTACATGTAAAATAAAGAGAGACATTCTACATGTTTTTCTACTTATACTTGTCAGGAAAATAAAATATAAACATATCTCATTGGTACAGTTTCACTTACTGAATTGCACTTCGTTGAAGAATAATGTCTCCTATTTGTCAGTGTTTTCCATCACTGCCTTTCCCACCAAGCTAAGTAAAATGAAACCTCCGTTAGATCTAATACCTTCAAATGAACTGTGACACATTTGTGCACACCTTATTTTGTCTATGTACATGAAATAAAATTAATTTTATCTAAGTCTTTCGGTTGAGGATGAGTGTACTTATATTTTCTTTCCATGTTTATGTTTAAATTAAAACATTCAGGAAAATCTAAGCAAAACAATGCCTTTTCAATTTGAAAGGGCTGGCCAGATAGCTCCGTGGACTATAATGCCTGCTTGGGCATAGTTCAGTGTCCAGGGTTCAATCCCTGGCATGTCATGCTGGCCGCTGACCCCCAAGAGAGCTGTGGTGAGACCAGGCATGGTGGCACGAATCTATTATCCCAGTGCTTGGGAGGCTCCAGAGAATGACTATGAGTCTGATCCAGTTAGTGAGACCCTGTAGAATCAGTACTAGTCTGATCTATGCAGTAAGACCTTGTAGGCCCTATAATAAATATATGAAATTAAATGAATAAAAATAGATAAGTAAATTTAAGAACTATTGATTTATTTGGATGCAATCATTGAGTATTTATTAAATCAACTTATTTGCTTACTGTAGCACAATTTTATAATTTATTATTTATTCATGGTAAAGCCATGATAGCCCTTTTACAGCTCACAGAGTTCTATAAATCTGACCCACGCATGTAAACATCATGTTGTGTCACTCAGGTGTGACAATGATTAAGTAAATAAGATCCAAAATGTGCACCAGGTACTCTCAGTTGGAAACAAACTGTTCACAAAGAAAAGACCAACTGTGATGGGTTAGGGGAAAAGGAAGAAAGGAAAACAGGAAAAATAATACATTTATACACAAGACATTTAAGTAGTTATATGGCTAGCATGTCTCAGTTCATTAAAAAGAAAAGTTTGTTCAGATATTGTTTGGACAGATAGCATGCCTGTATCTTATACTTGGAAGAACCACTAGAGTAACAACAGTACTTAATGTATCAACTACTGTGGTCTGCCACAGTTATTCTTTACTCACTGCCGGGACAAATACCCGACACTCAGAATGAGGGAAGGACGGGTTTATGTAGCTCACGGTGAGTGGAGGTTTCAGTCCATACGCGGCTGGCTCCAGGGCAGAAGGTGGCGGAGAAGCGTGGAGAGCAGAGCAGGAGCAGCAGCCGCGGCGTCAGTCCAGCCCCTCTCCCTTCCTTCCACGCTGACTGCCAAGACCAGAGCTCCATACAAACATCAGAACTCCTCTGAAGTGGCACGGGGATCGGAACTCTTTTAGGGAAGCCTTCCGCAACCCTTTAGAGAGCCTTCTTGTGCTGAGTCACCTTAGGGCGGGCCCCCCAGGCCCCCAGGCATGGAATTGCCAAGCAGATCCAGCCAGGTTTCCGATATCCCAAGCTGCCGCCCTGTATCAACCACCACACTATCTTATTAATCTGTTTTGAATCTTGGTTTCATTGTTATAACTTTCTTTTTCTCTCTCTAAAATAAAAAAGTTGCTATGACCAATGAAACTCATGACTATTTAGCAGGCAAGTGAGCATGAGCTTTGCTGTGCTGACACACTGTAGTGGCAAAGCTAACATACTTTCAATTTAAAAATAATAAATTCTTCAGTGCACCTACTTTCCCTTCCTCAACGTGTGATTTAAATTCAGTCCTAAAAGCCATGCTGCAACACACATCTTCCTTGATTTCCAGGTCACACACATAATTAGTAGTTCTCTGTCATCACGCAGGTATATTTTAAGCAATCCTGCTAGACCTGTCTTTATCGTAAGCTAATTGTTCTCTGTGGGTCTTCTAGAATAATTTTATGCATAGGTATGTTGAGTAAGGTAATAGAAGATGCAGGCTTTTATGAGAAAGGAAGATGTTAAGTTTAGGAAATGTTTCAGTTTTAAAACTCATATTTTTATTACTTTTAATAAGAAATGACAATGTAACACTTTCAAAACACATTAGCCGTGCATTTCAATATTTGATGCAATGCATACTGTTGTCCTCCTTTCAGTTATACAGAGCACAGGGTGTAGATGTTATAATTTTTCAAATCATTGTTAGTACAACAAAATTTCTTCTCACTGAAGCTCTTATACAAAACTACAATGCATTGGTGCCTAACTTTTCTATTTTCCTTCTCCAAAACATTCTTGTAAGACTTGTTGGCCAGGGCAGTGCTCAGGTCCGGAGCTCCTGACTTTGTTTCAGTATTCTTCTGATGGAACTGTGGCAGGGTTAGACTTTTTCATCTTTATTTTTCCTTCTTTCTCTCTTCTCTGTGGCCTTCTTTTCTTCTTCATTTTACTATGAATTTTCTAGACTCACTCTTCCCTTGTATTTTATGCTAGTATCCGAAATAATGTTTTTTTCCTCCCTGTACATACGCTGGCCACCACAGACTATAAATTAGTTCTCAGCAACAGCAGAGCCACCCTGGTCCTCTCTGACTCTATGTCTAAGGCCTTCTCTCTCTTGTTAGACACATAATTCCTTTTCTATCCTTTTTTTGTCATAATCAATTGGCAAATTATTGACTGAATATATCTGTTCATCTAACTCAATTTCACAGTTCTTGCATTCATTCTTAGAATCATCTTTGAAAAAAATAAATATCACAATAACCATCACAAAAATCAAAAACTTCTGTCTCACGGTAAACACAACCCTTCATTTCAATTAATCGACATGCTAAGAAGAACTTTTGATGATTTTCTACAATATGCATTTCAAATAAAAGGCCACAAATTTTGCACTAGAAAATAGTATTAAAAGAGAAGCACCACAGGCCTTATACTAAGGAGACAATGTGACGTCTACTCCTGTGGGTCTGATTTATTTCACTCATCTGTGTGTTCTATAGTTTCACCCATTTACTTATAAGAGCTTCAAGTTCTGAAGGTACAATAGACATAGAAAAGGGGAAGGAAACTGAGGAGAAGAAATACGTAATTGAGATGAAGGAAAGGAGAAAAGAAAGGAAAAGAGAGGAAGGCAAAGTCAGATATGTGCCTATACACAAGATATACACAAGATATTTAAGATGTACTACCTGATTTCTATTGCTTTTTTTTTTTTAAGGTAGTAGTTAATGCTTAAAATTTACACTTTGGTCAACTTTACATGCTTATGTGTGTAATCTCAGCAAAAACATCAGACACAGCAATGTGCAGTACAGCAACCATGTTGAATACCTATCACCTTGTTTTCTTCTTCTGCAATTGTATATCATTTCTAACGTTGTATTTATTATTTTTCTATTCTCTTTAAAATAAACAAAGAATATGTTGAAAAGAAAAGAATCACCATAGTCAGCCAACACAAAATACTTCCTAAAATAACTTTTAGACTGTATAATAAAAACAAATTATAAGAAATAAAATGTCTAACCCTTCACAATATAAACAACTAAAGGATATACATATATATATATATATATATATATATATAATAAAAAATAGGTAAAGAAAGGAATTAAAAGGAAAAGTTTGTAAAAATCTTTGTTATCTTAATATATATGCTGAAGGCCTAAATAATAGAAGCTTAAAAACTTAAAAACTGACAAGAAAATTGTACCCTGTTCCTGGAGTGTAGTAATTTTATTTTAAAGAAACAGAAAATTTAACAAGCATAGAACTAGCTCTATAACACTTATAAGCATCATGTGAAAAGATTTTTTACAATAAATACGTGTCACAGAAGCAGTTGGTTAGTACCAAAGATAAATATGAGATTTTAGCTTTAAAAAGTAGTTCTGTAGTAGTCAAGGGATCAGAAAGGACCGAGGCATGATACATAAGCTGTTACTTGAAGAAAAGAGGAGAAAAATAAGCCAAAATCCTGAAAATCACAGTGACTTTGTGTTTGCTAAGGCAGTGTGGAATGTGAAAGGCGACAGCAGCCTGTGTGTCCAGGAGAAGAGCAGCGGATGCAGAATCTCGAGTCTTGGCACACCCTGGGCCACTACTCCTCCATAAAGAAAGTTAGACCAGGAAGATGGATGCACCTTCATTAAGACCACCGTTTTAAGTCAGTGAAATCTGACGCACTTTTGCTCGAGTACCACATTGCTTCTCTGAGAGAAGCCAAAGCCATACACGAAGAGCAAAATGATAGCCAAATAATAGAAGTAGGGAGCTGGGTAGCTCTCCAAGGGCAAGAGGACTGAGCTGGAGGGCGCTGGGAGGAAGTGGAGAGGAGAAATGAAGGGTTATGGTGCACGTGAACCAAGCCACCACAAGGAGTGCACTGCCTATGCGCACTGATGGAAAGAAAAAGTAGAACAGACAGGGTGGAGATCTTCAGATTTTGAGGAAATAAAGTACTTTTTATGTATGACACTACACAGTGGCCAAGAACTGGAAAAAATAATGCCTCTCCCAGAAGACTCAGAACATTGACTTTGTGCAAACACTGTGAATACAACCAGGTAAGGACAAGCGCTTTCAAAAGAGGTTAAGTAAATGGGTACATGGGCCCGGAGGGATGGCTCAGTGGTCTAAAGCGCCTGCTTGGGAAAGCTTGGGCAGCTGCAGAGACCGCGGTTCAATCCCCGGCACCACATGCTGCACCAGCCCTGCCCTCAGGGCAGGCTGAGCCAGCCATAAAAATAAATAAAGAAACAAAAAAACAAAAACAAAAGCAAAAAAACAAAAACGGGTACAGTTTGGGAGTACGTAGACCTAGCAATTAAACCGGAACTGTTTACCAGTGTCTCATATACCATCTTTGGCCGCTGTTATTTTGAATGAACCTGAAAGCAGGAATTCCTGGGCCAGCAATGGGTGTGAAACACCCCCCCACACACACCTTCTGCTATAGTCAGAAGAAGGTTCCAAAGAAGAAAGCGGCAACAAGGTGATTTCTTTTCCTTTTTCCTACTCATTACTCCTTATTAATAAGAAATACTAAATGAATCAACAGTAACTCAAGAATTTGTGTGGAAGCTGACCACGCTTTCATTTTCTAGAGTATCGCAAGCAATGAGTTTATTTCTGTAGTTTTACAAAATATTCAACTTTAGGCTTAAAATAACCAGTAAAGGCATAAGGTATGTATTCTAATTTGGAATGTTATATATTCATCTTTCTTTCTTTCTTTCTTTCTTTCTTTCTTTCTTTCTTTCTTTCTTTCTTTCTTTCTTTCTTTCCTTCCTTCTTTCTTTCTATCTTAAATATGTTTTTGAATTAGTTTTTGGGACTCACAATTGAAGAAACTTTATTCTGAGTTATTTCCAGTCATTTTAGAAGTTTTATTTACTTACTTGCACTATGACACACAGGGGTCTCAGTCATGAAATTGCCCAGGCAAGAATCTCACATGTAAACTACGTTAGTCACCAGGACTGGCTCTAATGAGTTTAAAAACATTCAATAATACTTTACTTTATTCTATTACATAAACTGTACTCTGTATTTTAGCAAAAGGCAGTGAAAATTGCCACTTCTTTGAATTTTAGAACTACTTCATTAGTAGTATTAAACTATCGTTTTACTAAAATAAAACTTTATTTTTTATCTTAGAACTATTAATGGAACTACTTTTAGTTTTTATTTTAAAAATTCAGTTTACTATTTGTTGAGCATTTTTGTTTTGTATTTCTGTGACAGTCACTATTTACACACACACACACACACACACACACACACACTGTAGGCCAGATTATAAACACATCTTCTTTCTTTATTTCTTTATTGCTTTTTTCTATCTTCTCAAAAATTTACTACGATCGGTGGCATCAATTGAGAATTAACACTATGATCAACAGAAAAGGAAAAAAAAAATCCCTACAAACTGGCTTGCTCACCCTGAGGAACAGCTGAGTGAGAAGTCGTTTTTTTTTAGGAATTACAAATAACATTTTAATTTCCCATTATTCATTGTCAGGACACTTACTTGGAGCCTGGTCAAAAGAAATAGGTTGGGACTTCTCAAACGCTTCAATCATCACTCGGTGCATAAAAAGGTGGATTAAAAATCAATGCAAACGTTTCTGTTTCTCTCTGCTTGCAGCTGGCTCATGCGTCTTTCCAGGTCTTCAGTTAGGTACATACCATAGCTCATGTGATTCCAGTTTGCCTCAAGGGAGTCAATAGCCCGATAAAGAGCAAATAAATAAATTAAAGTCCCTCTGTGTGAGACCACTCACTGTGTTTTATAGGCCCATTCTCACTTCATTTAGTTTTCCTGGTGAGAAATATTATATTTCATCAGTGTAAATTTGGCCATAGATTTTTTTTAACCTTATCTCTTACTCTTCAAAACAAGCAAAAACAGAAAAACAAATGTTAGATACCACTCCCAAGGTATGTCTAGTAATCCTGTTTGCTTGCTTGTTTTATAATCATTTTAAGTGTTTACATAAAAATGGAATTAAAACCAAAATATTTTCATAAGAATCTAACTCTTTGCAGGCTCCTGGAGAAAAGCAGAAATTGTATTTGCTTCAAGATACCTGGATGATTATTAGGACAAATGTTACAATCAGGCAAAGTTCTTCCTGTTCTAATGAAAGGCACTACATTTCTGTGTGTAGACGCGAAGCCACCGAGCTATTTTTCCTGCAGATGCGTAGCAGGCATGGCTGGCGGACCACGCTCTGTTAACACGCCCCTGGGTGGGCCGGCTTCTTGCTTTCTACCTCCAGCTTCTTCACTGAAAACCAGTTAAAGCTCCACAGCACAAAAGAGAGAAGAGAAAAAAAGGGCAAAGGTAATTTGTTACGGGACGATTTACAAATCATTTTATGTCGCTTTAAATGTCTGTTATTTGGAACTACTCATTTGGGTGTACCTGCCCATGGGTTCTGGGAAAATGAAAATCATTTTGAAATAATGTTAAACTTATCTTAAGCAATTACAGTTGCTTGGCTAGATCTTATTCTTAAACCCAATCACATTAGATTCTTCACTTACTCATCAGCTAATAATGTTCTATTTGTAATTACTCAATAACACAAAAGGCTACACTGTAGGGTCACATTTTATAAAAACATTCAAATATATGTATATCAATGTGTGTACTGGATTATGTGCATATAGGTTCATTCATATTGTCTTAGTTACATTTTTACTTGTTGTTGGGACAAATTCCTGACACTCAAAATGAAGGAAGGAAAGGTTTATTTAGCTCACAGTTTTTGGAGGTTTCAGTCCATATTCGGCCGGCCTAAGGCTGAGTAGAACAGAGCAGAGAGCATCCAGTTCATGGCGGCGGAACAGCAACAAAATGGCGGCAGAGGTAGCCAACCAAACATGGCAGCAGAGCAACAGCAACAGCCCGAGTCTGTCTCTCTGTCTCTCTTTATATTACATTCAGGCTCTCCGCCTTAGCCCCCGCCTTAGGCTACACCCATAATCCCAGAAGTACTTGGACCCATAATCCCATCAGTACTAAAACCCATAATCCCAGGGATCACGGATCAAGTCTCAAACTCTAACCCTAACCCTAACATGAGGCTTTGGAGGGACAACTAGACATAAATCATAACACATATTATCATATGTGATTAAATACACTTCTTTTCTCAAGACTCCATTACACATGATTAGCTTTAAACATGTAAAAATAATTTAAGAATATTAAAACAAAGATTTAATTTCATTAATATTTTCATGGTTCCTCCTTCAGTTTAAATATGAAAAATTATACCTTCTGCATCTCAGCTACTCTTTTGTCATTGCTGAGACAAATACTCAACACTCAAAAGTAAGGAAAGAAACATCTGTTTAGCTCACAGTTAGTAGAGGCTTCAGCCCAAACTCAGCTGGCTCCAAGGCAGAGTGGCTCACGGCAGAAGGCAAATGTTCATGGTGGCTGGCTACAAAGAGCAGAGGGCAGAGGGAGGGGCTGCAGCTCAGGCAGCTAGTGAGCCTCTCTCCCCTCCTCACACTGTGTTGCAGATTACCTGCCCCATGGCAGTGCAGCACACACACACACACACACACACACACAGTAACCAATCACAATCTCCAGAATCCACTCCATGACTGCATGAAGCTTTGGGGTGACATCTAGACACAAACCGTAACATTCTCTGTATACTTTTCATGCACTGTAGTTATTTTCTAGCTGATTATCAGGATGAAAGAGACAGTATCTTTGGCTTGGAAATATGCTCACTTACGTCTATTTCATGTAAATATTTATATTTGTGAAACGTGTTTATGCAAACAAAACCCCAATTAATTTGATCCTGTGTGTGCTGAATCAGTTTTCCTTCAACCTGAAAGCCCTGCTCTTTGTATGAGAAAACAATCTAGATATTTCAGTTTGTAAGCAGCTTAATATGGAGAATTGGATATTTCACATTCTTGACAAACAATGTAAACCAAAGCATTACTTTTCTGAGAACAAGCACCTTAAATTACAGGTCATAGAAGAATATACTCCATCTCATTAAACATAGCAAGGCAAACTCATTATGAACTTTAGCAACCAATATCTATATTAAAGAGGAATAAAAAATATTAAAGTAGCCCAAAATTAAACCCAGGTGAGTCCGTATAATTTTCATACAGACTAACTTCAGAATTTCATGTTTTCTCAGCAGTGCAGCTACTCCAGATTTTTTTAAAGATTTTTGTTTGTTGATGTTTTTTTGCAGGACTAGGGTTCAAAGTCATTACCTTGCACTTGCCAGTCAGGCGCTTGTGCCATGAATCTCTTCCTGGCCCCTGCCGCAGGTCTTAGTAGGTTTTTCTTTTCCCTCCATCAGGCAGTGGCTCACCAGCTGCCTTGCATCACAATGTGGGTCGTCTTCTTGTCACTGGGTGCATCCATGTTCTATTGGCAAAAGTTGACACGGCTGGCAAGAGACATGGCTCCGCCTTGCGCATTGCAGTTACGTGGAAGACCTGCAGACACATCGGCCATCTTCCTTGGCTGTGACACTCACTAGGATTGTGGTCTTCTCTGCCCTTTACAAACCGAAGAAGCACAGATCAATGCCTGTCCTGGGCTCTGGTGGAAGGGCAGGCAGCCAGCCAGCAACAGTGCTGCAGCCCCTTCGTCCAACCCTAAGTGCAAGGCATGACCAAGGCGGATGGCTTCCCATTGGGATAACGTGTTTCCACCACAACTTATGCTTTTAATGTGTGGAGGAGCTGTGGCGCGCCAAGGGTCCCTGGAGGAGGCAGGAGGGAGGAGTAGGTGTCTGTCTAGGACAGTGATTGCTGGGGAAGGATGGTACAATGAGTCTCGTTCATTTGGAAAGTTAAGGTGAACAAATAAAAGAATTTCTAAAATGAAAAGATGAAGTCCTACAGGAAATTACAAATAGAAAACAAAAGAATGTTCCACGCCAAAATATTTTAATACTTGAAAAGCAAGGTCTATATATCTCAGAAATGTGCAAGAAAGTAGTTTGGTTGCTTTTATCACATACGAACAACAAGTGTTTGAAAAACTAAATGTATTTAATAGGCCAGCAAGATAGCTCAGTAGTCTAAAGCATCTGCGTAGGCAAGTTTAGGCAAATGCAGGGATCATTGCTCCATACCTGGCACCATGTGTCACACTGGCCCCTCCCTCAGGGCTGAGCTGGCCACACACACAACAACAACAATAATTAATAACACTATTAATTATTAACTAGTAATAATATAATCTAAGTTCTAGAACACTGGGAAGGGCCGGGCTGATAGCTCAGCAGACTAAAGCACCTGCATAGGCAGAGCGCAGCTACCTAGGTTCAATCTCCGGCATGCTGTGCGGGCCCTGCCTGTGGAACACTGAGATGACAGCTGAGGTTGGTGTGGTGTCGCGTCTGTAATCCTAGCTCTTGGGAAGCTGAAAACAGGAGAAGCCCTATGACTCAGATTTACATAGTGAGACTCTGTAGCCCCGGTAAACCCTATCCTAAATACATAAAAAATCAATCAATCAATCAATCAATCAATGGGAAAGTCTTCTAAATAATTTTTCTTATCTCAAGTGTGGTGGCACATGTCCTGAGCACTCAGGTGGTTGATAACAAAGTCAACCTCAGTTAAGTAGCAGTAGATATCCAAAAACAAACCCATTCTTTGAGAAAATATAGTTGTGGTTCAATAGATGGAGTGTGACTACTGATGTATTTTTTTATACATTCAAGTAACTCAGAAAGAAATATGTGAAAACTGTCCACATATACTTTTCTTTAAGGTATATGTGTCTCAGGACAGAATGTTTCAATTATTATTATATTATTATTATTTTAATGTATTTAGTACAGGGACTACAAGGTCTCACTGCACAAATCAAAGTCACAGTGATCCTCCTGTTTTCAGGCTCTCTGGCACTGGGATTATAGATATCTACCTCCATGCCATCTCAATCACTATCTCAGTGCACCCCAAGGACGGCGTCAGCACTGATTTTTTTTTTGTCTTTTTGAGACAGGGTCTCACTATACAGTTGAGGCTGGCCTTGAGCTCACTTTTGTAGCCCAGGCTGGTCTGGAACTCACACCAATCCTCCTGCCTCAGCCTCCCGAGTGCTGAGCCACCACGCCTGGCTTGAATTTTTAAATTATTAATTTAAAATACTTATGAATCTGACTAATTCTGGCTTCAAGTGCAACTTAGCAGGAATCTCTGTGTTGCTTTAATTTGCATTTCTCTAGTGCCCAGTGCTATGGACTACTTTTTCATGTATTTATTTACCATTTGTATTTTGTTCTCTGAGAAGTGTGTATTTATCTCAGATGCTCACTTTTGGATCGACTCTTTGAAGTTTGGGGGGTCTGATTACTTTAGCTATTTATATATTCTAGATGGAACTTCTCTGTTTTAGTAACTGTTGCTTAAGATTTTTTTTTTCCCAAATTTATGGTGTCTTTGTTACTCTCGTGGTGATTTATTCTAATGTTAGATTCCAGTTGTTGATTCTTAGTAGTTGTTCCCAAGTAGTTTGGTCTTTTTTTTTTTAATTTCAGAGAAGGGTCTACAGGGTGTCCAGGGTCTCACTACTAGATTGGATTTATACTGATCTGCCTGTTTATAGCCTCCCAAGAGTTGGGATTACAGGTGTGCGCCACCACACCAGTCTCAACTGCCATCTCAGCACTACCTGGGGACTGAGCCAGCATGGCAGGCCTGGAGACTGAACCCCCAGCTCCTGTACCTCTTTGCAGAAGTTTTAATTCACTGAGCTATTTGGCCAGCCCTCAGTTTTTCTTCATGAACTCTCTGCCTAACCGTATGTCTTCAAGATTTATACCTACTTTCTCTTCCAATAATATCAGTGGAACTGTTTTAGTGTTTAGACCTTTAATCTACTTTGATTTAGCTTCATACATGGTGTAGTGGTTGATACCCTGTGCCAACTTGGCTGGATGACTCAGCAGCCCGATTCCCTGTTAGCGGGAGCCCTGCTCTGGTTTACAATTGGTTCCTCCATGGAGCATGACCAGAGCCTACTTAGGATATGATTGGCTCCTCCCTAGAGCGGGACCAAGGGTCCATCCTGGGATATGATTGGTTCCACCCTAGGACACAGGAGGCCCACGTCAGAATGACTGAGCACAAAGAGACTTTTTAAAGGGCTGAGGAAGAAGTCAAGACTTTGCTTTGTTGTAGGAGCTTCAGTCTTTGCATTTTCCTGCACTTCATTGTCTGCCTTGCAGTGCAGACTCTTCAGGCTCCAGCTTGAATCTTTCACCATCCGTCGCATACTCTGCAGTGTCCATTACAGACACTTCAGTTTTCCGTCGCAAACCCATCAGCTAATGGATAGAGACTTACATGGAGTGCTGCAGTGAAGTTCAGACCTCGGGATTGAATTTTTCAGTCTGGAGTGTGTAGACACCTTCTGCATGCTTCCTCATCTGACTCGGTGGCTGACTATTGTAAGCCAATCTTATAATTCATTATAGATTAGATATTTTGTGTTAATATCCATTCCTTATATCTGTTCTGTTCCTCTAAGTAAAACCCTGACCAATACACATGGTAATAGACCTGTATCTAGTTTTAGTTTTCAGCATACGGAAAGCCAGTTTTTCCAGCAGGACTTGTTAAGGAGGCTACCTTTCTTCCAGTGAACATATTTCAATACTTTGTCAAAGATAAGGTGGCTGAGCATGTTTGTAGCTGTGTCTGTGTCTTCTAATCTTTTCCACTGAACTCCAGGTCTGTTTCTTTTGTTTGTTTGTTTTTTGCCGGTACCATGCTGATCTTATCACAGTAGCTTTGTAGTATAATTTGAACTCAGGGATCGTGATGCCTCCTGCCTTGCCTTTGTCGACCAGGACTGGCTTTGCTAATCTAGGTCTTTTCTGGTTCCAAATGAATTTTAGGGTTGTTTTATCCATGTTTGTGAAGTATACTGAGATTGCGTTGAGATTGCGTTGAATCTGTGTAACAGTTTTAGCTATAAGGGAAAAGGACCATTTCTCCATTGTTGATGGGAATGTATACCGGTATAATTTCTATGTAATCAATGTGGAGACGCCTCAAAACATTAGAATTAGAAGTCCCCTTTGGCCTGGCTATTCTCTTTCTATGTATTTTTTCCAGAACTGTCAAGGTCATATCACAGCGATGCACGTGAGCTCATGCTTATAACAGCACTATTTGTCATAGCTAAATCTTGGAAACAATCCCACTCAGCACCTGCTCCAAATTAACGTGCAAACCCACCTCAAGCAGCCATCACAACCTCAAAACTCGTTCACGTGCTCTAGATGATGCAGAGTCTCAAGAAACCATAGCAAAAACTCTAGGGGGCTGTGCTCTGAATTGTCTTCACGTCCTTCAGTCTTGGGATTTTGATTGATGGGCAAATAGTTCGGTTCTGTCTTACACGGTTAACATAATCATTTCACATTGAGTTTTAGAAGACTGAACGCACGGACACATTTGTAATGCTTGAACATGCTTTTCCTTGGCATGCTCATTCTTATCAAGAAGCATAAACACATATTTAGGGAAATGCTTAAACATTACTTAAAATGAGCGATGACTCATTTTCATTCTGCCTTGCCTTGGCAGTGTGCATTCCCCAAGACAAATCTGACTGTAATTTAATTGGCAACTGTGCCGATGGTTGTGACAGTCACTCCCACACGTAAATACAGAGAAAAGAGGAAAGAAAATCCATACATTCAGGTTTTTACACTGACACATGGGCGAAGCTAATTCAGATGGTATTCCGAAAACAGGAGTCACTATGACTGAAGCTTGATACGACATGTGGGTAGTGTGTGTGTGTGCGTGTGTGTGTGTGTGTGTGTATGTGTGTGTGTGTGTGTTAGTTCCACAGGATGGCTGAATTTGATGAAAATGTTAAATGTCTTTCTAAACATTAATAGACAGAGGGATCAAGCTGCTGCTTACATTAATTTTAGTGTCCTTGGTTAATGGTAAGGGATATCTCACACAACTATGAGTTGATTTAACCATAATCACTGTGTGGCTAACTTTTCTTAACATGTGTTTGTCAACATGTTAAGCTTTTGCCTCGGACAAGGCTTAGAGCACGAGGACAGGATGAAAGGACACATTCTAGCAACTTGACCTCTGTAGCGTTTGGTTTAATGTCATGCTTTTGATGAAATGTTGGCTCCATACATAACACTCACCAAGTTGTTCTTAAAACTATGTATCAGTATTTATGCATAAGATGGAAATTTATCTACATTAGGAGTTCTTTGTGGAGGGCCAGCTAGATAGCTCAGTGGCTTAAAGACCATGCTGAGGCAGACGCAGAGACTGGGGTTCAATCCCCAGCGTGCTGTGCCAGCCCCACCTGTGGAGTGCAATGAGATGGCAACAGAGTATGGATGTGGGGGCCCATGCCGGTAGACCCAGATCTTGGGGGGCTGAAAACAGGAGGATCGCTATGAGTCCAATCTGTGTAATGAGACCCTATAGACCCTGTATTACCTACAAAAATAAATAAATAAATAAATAAATTAATTAATTAATTAAAAAGTTTCTTATGGAGACTGTTAGAAGTAACACAGTGTACACATAGTTCTACTAAGAAGATCAACTAGAATTTGACATTACTTTTAGGATAGCTAACATCAAAGTTTTCACAGCCAGGTGTTTATTATTAATATACAAATTACACAAATATAATTCATTCTTGTCTTGAATTTACTGTAAAATCTTTTGTATATTAATTGAATAATTGTAGAAAAAGTAGGCTGATACTTTTCATTGCTGAATAGTTCTTTTTCTTTTCTCTTTCTTTTGGATTTTTTTTTTTTTTTTTTTTTTTTTTTTTTTTTTTTTTTTTTTTTTTTTTTTTTTTTTTTTTTTTTTTTTTTTTTTTTTTTTGTCTTTTTGAGTCAGGGTCTCACTATGCAGTTCAGGCCAGCCTTGAGCTCACTTTTGTAGCCTAAGCAGGTGTCGAACTCTGCACTGATCCTCCTACCTCAGCTTCCCAAGTTCTGGGATTCCAGGCATGTGCCATCATGCCCAGCCACATTGATGAATATTTCTATTATCAAAATTTAAAACTATATGTTCAGAGGTGCAACTCCTCAAGTATTTAGTTATACATGACCTAGTATTTATCCTATGGACATAAAAGTTTATTCAATCTGAAAAGAAGAAGAAGCAAGTAAATTTCTCTACAGGCTCAAGTATTGAAATTATTTTTTTCTTGTTTGGATTTCATTGCTTCTTTCCCAGAAAACATTATATAAATGTATGTGGTTTAGTAGGTAGAGTTTAGAAATATTTTTCTGAAATGTAGAGACCATGAATGTTTTACTGAAATTTCTGTTAGGGTTGGCCAAATGGCTCAGCAGATCAAAGCACCTGCCAGAAGGCACAGGGGCCAGGGATTCGGTCCCTGAGCCTGCTGTCCGCCCCCCCCTCAGTGGCAATTGAGATAACTCTCAGCTATCTTCCTGTCTCAGTCTCCTGAGGGCAGGAATTACAGGCCTGTGCACCACATCCCGTTCCCGGGCCAGCATAGCTCTCCCTGGGTTTCAGGGCTCTTTGGCCTTCGAGGGCCAGAGATCGAACTCAGGTCCTTGGGGCTTGCCATGCAGGTGCTTATGCTTCTCAGCTGTTCCCCCAGACTCAATCAGTCTGATGGACAGAATTATTTTGAGGTCAATTTCTATTGTTACATGTAAATAATTCTTTAGTTTCTATTGCAGATTATAACCATGTACCTATTCACAGAAATTTCTGCTCTTACAAGTACTAGGCCAGAATTAAAAAAAAAAAAAAAGGTGCACTGAATGTGTACATGCAACCTTTATGTGGGAGCTTCTTTCATTTACCTATTGAATGTAATGGCTGGAATATATATTCAATTTTCAAGACATTGTCAAGAGGATATCCATACTGCTTGTACCATGTTGCATTTCCACAATCAATGTATAGAAGATTAAGCTGTTTAACATCTTGGCCAACACTTAGTGTGATATCCATCATTTCTTTTCAACAGCGTATGCTAGTGTAGAAGCTCCCCGCAGTGGTCTTGCGTTGGTCATATATGGAGAAACTCCTTGTTCAAGACCAAGTTATAGTCTTGCGAGTAATCGCTAAGTGAGCTGCGGGACTGATTATGGTATCTCTACTACAGTGTAGAGAACAGGTGTAATGCCAAACAGACTTGAGACAGACACGCAAGTTGTTAGATGAGGAGTATCATAGTTAATATTATTGAGCCCGCTTTCACAGATCAACTGCCTTGCCAACCTTTGCTTTGCTAATGTGTCTGTTTAGAATTTAACTTAACCTGTATTTTAGTTGTTGTTGTCTTACCCAATTTCAAAAGTTTTTTTTATAATCTCAGTGCAAAGTCTGTGTGGGGCATGTGAATTTCAAATAATTCTATCTCGTCTCTGGCTTGTCTTTTTATTCATATAATTGTGTCACATATGGAGGAAAATTGACATATTATCTTAAATAACACTGAATTTATATTATTTCTTTAGGATACCATGCTTCAATTTAATCTAAGACAGTTTTTCCCAGCTCAAAATAAAAAGTAGCTTTCCTCATGCTTTATTTTCAAAGGTTTTACAGCTTTATTTTTTTGACTAAGCTAATGAAAGTGTTATAAGAATTTTTGTATATGTAGTGCAAGTTAAAGCTTGAAAGTCTTAGTTTGCATATGGGTATTGTGTTGTTCCAGAAGCACTTATGGAAAATATTACATTTTTCTTCGTTAAGTTGCTTATTAACCTGTGATAAACATCATTTGATCTTACATGTCTTGTGTCTCTTTTCTTTGACTGACATATCGATCATTTATGGTGTTTGCATATTTTGGTGGTTGTAGTTTTATAATCACTTTTACTGTCAAGACATACAAATCCTTCCAAATATTTTATTTTTGAGTCTCTCTGCATATATGGTATGTAGAAAGTTCACAATGATGTAGCGATTTCTAATTTTTCTATACTTATTTTTTTTTCATTTTGAACTTCACCATTTTTATTGATCCACATACATTAGTAGTGAGGAATTAAATATTTTCATGCATACAACACATCCTGAAACTTGTACACATTGTCTAAGGATTGAATTAACACTTGTGCTATTTAACATGTACCTTTTGTGGTGCGCTGAGTTCATCATGGAAAAGTTTTAAATTTAGATGATTTCATTTGTTGTTTATTTTCCATATTGTCTCTCATTAGTTTGTTCTTTTTCTACCTTTATGATTGCTGTTAAATACAGAAATATTCAGCTTCAGTTCTCGGCCTTCATGTTTTGTATCTTAGTTGTTTTATAAAAGTATGTGAGTACATTGGAGTGCAATGTGCAAGACTCGATCATGGTTGATTCCCTTTCTTGTTACACAGTCAAATTTTACCACACTAAGCAAGGTAGGCAAACTTAATGGCTTTAAATCAAGGTCTAATTGTTGCGGTGAAATGTTAGGTTCTCAAATCCATGGAGTTTTGTCTATTTTCGTTTATTGATGTTTTTCACGTTACATTGTGTACGGTAAAATTTTCAGTCGTTGAGGGTATTGCCGAAGGTTCGGAGCACCTCGATGGCTGGGCTCCTGGGATCCAGCACCTGCAGTTGCGTTTGGGAAGCCCACGCTAGCGTGGCTAGGGTCGCTGACCAGCATGCCCTACTTCCTAACCAGTGCCCACGCCTATCCTGCTCCAGTAGGATGTGATGGGTCGTCAGATAGTACTACCTGTTTACAAAAGAAGTTAGAGAAAATGAGTTATGTTTGTCAAACAATACAAATTTTCTGAATGCCACCTACTGACTCTTGTGTCTATGGTCTGACCTCTGAAAATTCTGTGACCAGGAAAATTCTTCCCTACAAGTGTATTAGGAGGCGCCATTCCACCTCACTAGTTTTCCACCTTCCAAAGAGTCATCCTTCATGATATAAAAATTTCCCTCAATATTTGTTCTGTAGAAGACAATGGCTACTGACGGCACATTTACTCCGGTGTCAGATAAGCCCAAAAGGATCTACACTATCCAGGATTCCTTTTTATAGGAATGATACAATCTAATCTATCATGGTTAAGGACCACAAATACCTACAGAGGCAGTAGTTTCAGGGTAATTTATACTTACTCGCTAATGTAATATATTGAAATGTTTGCTATACAAAAATTAATTTACCAAAGGAAACGGAAACATTAATGTATCATAAATATCAAAGACATTTGGGGATGTCTTCAACTCAGTTTTTGTGAATTCCTTGGGCTTTACATCAATGTACCAACTTGAGTAGTATCTCATTTATTTCAGAAAATACAAAATAAATTACTCAAGATGAATTCTAAATATTTCATATTTTTACTTATTCCATGAGATTTTTGATGGTTCAGGTGGCCATCCTTTTCTATTAGCCTATCACAGTATCAGCTACCTTATGGTTTTTGTTTCATCTTAGAAGTTATAGTTGTATGACGAAGATGAAACAGTGCCAGCATGTGTGTACAAGGAGGCACAGTAGCTACTACATGTGCAAAAGAATTTCACAAAATTGCCTCAACCATTGACTTCTCTGATATGTGTTATTCAGTGTAAAGATCACTGAAGAATGCAAAGATCTGAGTTACTAACTTTTAATATATAGTATATTACTTTAAACATCTCATAGGAATTCACAGTCAGAAATGCAACTATCAGTAAAAATAAGACTTCTGATTTCATTCTTTAACGCTATGTGTCATTTACTGCTCATGACAGTGCATTCGACTGAGGCAAATATCAAAATAAGAAGCCAGTTTTTAGGATGGAAAGCACGCTTTGAGTAGCACACTAAAGGAAGCAAGTTTGAAAAGTCCAGATCACGTAACTATCGACCTTCATGTTTATAACAATGCAGACAGAAACACCCAGGTGAACACAATAAATTTAATGACTGCAGATAACTATAAAAGTTGTTATAGGGAACATTTTGATTGAAAATAGAAGACATTGAATAAATTTTTGTCTTGTAATTATCTATTTTGAGCATAGTATTTTACCATGTTAAGTTTTCACCAGCCCAACGTTTATTTGGAATTAAAAATATTCATACTAAAAGTAATAATGGCTCTAACTATACATAATGAATATAATGGTAATCCCGTCCACCCTAACATGAGTTTTATGTGCTCTATGAGTCATAGAAAAGTCTCAGATCTTTTAAACCACTTCCAAACAGGATAATCTACTGAAAAATCAGTCATTACATCAGTGGATATCCTTCACTATATATACCATGAAACTATCAATCAGTTTTATACAACGCAATATTTCAACATGATATTTAAATTTGCAAATGCAAGAGTAATATACCTTCAGTTATGCAATATAATATTAAATGTCATAATCTTAGTGGCCAGCAACAAACCGGATATTGAAGTGAACCCTGAGGGACACCAGAGGTAAAGAAAAGACATCTTCAAAGGATCTGATTCAAAATAAAAGTCTTTAAGAGTCAGTTTCTTTAAAGTATAACTAAAGAATGACTTTGCATCTATGACCCTATTCTACTTCTAGATATTTTATTTTATTTCATTTTTTAAAAATTTTTTTGGGGAGGGGCAGAGTCTCCAGGACGTTCAGGGTCTCACTGCTAGATTGAACTCATAGTGATCTGCCTGTTTATATCCTCCTAAGAGCTGGGATTACAGGCGTGTGCCACCACACCCAGTCTCAATTGCTGTCTCTAAGTCTCAGGGGTAGGGGCAGGACCAGCATGTCAGGCCCACGGATTGAACCCTAGCCACTGTGCCTGCTTGCAGGCACTGTAATCTGCTGAGCTATTTGGCCACCCTGGTACTTCTAGATATTTTAAATGCCCCTTGCATTTGCTGGAAGTGAGTGCCTAGCCTTATGTCTTAATTTAGGGAATCACTAAGCCTTACATTGGTATTTTCTCTAAAAATTCCTATGCACACGATTATTAAGTATGCAATCTTAGAGGTCTGGCTTTTTTCACCTAGAAAGACATTTGTGATATTTATCTATTTTTCGAATCAGTTA